>JNEY01000507.1:57048-73566 GCA_020875895.1 Aphelenchus avenae | reverse complement strand
TCCAGTATCGGTTCGATGAAATTCTACGTTATAACGATATTGGAGAGCCACAGGCAGCGCCGATGTCAAAAGAAGAGCTAGATGACGCAGTCACTGACTTATTGGTTGTCGGCGGGCAGCGCTATGCCATTTTCAACCAGGCTGTCAACAGACAAATGGAGAATGGCAGTTGGGTGCGGGTAATGCCCACGAAATCAGATCATTTTTGGTTTCAAATATTTCCGAGTGGTCCCACCAGCCGACAATTCCTCTACTCTGAGCCATATTTCGCCAACTAGCATTGTATTCCTCGTGGAAATATTTACCCTGCTATTTGCCGTGTATTGTCTTAATATGCGTCTGAAGTTGCGCCCTCAGACCGGTGTGTATGAGCTCAGTCGGGGGACACCGCCCGTCGAAAGAGCATAATTTATTGTTGTTTTATATTTAATTAATTAAATCTCCACGAAAGTTGAGCGGTCGAGAGCGACTTCTTTTTCGGCGGAGCATTGTTTGATTGTCGACCGGTCGGTAGAAAAAATTACGAGTGCGACTGAGGGGTGTACGGAAGATACGGACTTTGGGTAAAATAAATTCCGGATACCCCCCTGAAAAGTTCGACCCACCTGTCACCATCAATCATTACCATCCTAGGTTGGACCTCTGGCCTACCGGTGAGAGAGGGTGAGGGAGTAGGGGATATGGAGAGACGCCATATACGTTTTCCGAACAGCTGTTACCGGAACTCTTGTGGATACTATGCTGCTAGCGACGCGCCTGGCACTGGCCACGGTGGCGATCACTCTGAACGGATGACACCACTTTTTCGTCCATGGCAAAGTTATTCGGAAACAGTCTAACAGTCGCTGACTCGCAGGTGAGAATTTTGCCCCCCCCCCCAGCACCCACCCGCTGTATATTCGTAGGCTAGTAAATTACGCATAAACGCCCAGGTCACAGTTTAGGTAATGGAAAGCTAGCGTGCGGTCACGGCTATGTTAGTGGAAAGCCTACCTCGGCTGCGTGCACCCGACGAGTCCCGGGACGCGTTGACCCGGACGAAGGAGCGTTTGTATCTCCTCCAGAACGTACTGCGGCAGTTGCGTGGTCTTGCCCGATCCGGTGCCGCCCTGGAGGATGACCACTTGCGATTTGCGCATCGTATCGATGATCTGAGCTCGGTAGCGGTAGATCGGCAGCGCTTGGCGTCTCTGCTGCACGACCGCTGAAGGCCGACGAGCGCCCGGCTGGCCAGCTAAATCAGCAACGAACTGTACGGCTTCGAAAAACTATAACGACGAACCTCGAAGAGCGGAGCTGCTCATACTGAAAGCGCCTTAGCGAAAGACGTGAAGCCTAAAAGCCACACGTAATTGTAGTTTACAAGCAAATGGACACGGCCCAAGAGAAAAGATCAGCTTAAAAGTCTAGACAAACAGGACAAGATGCGGTACGCCAGGTTATATTGGTCTTCTTGTGATAATAAGCGGTAAACTGTTGGTTGCTGAGCTGTAGGCTGTAGGAAGACAATATAACTAGCTTTACTAAACCTCGGGGTTCAAGCATAAATATGATTTTTCAAGTAGTTAAAACAGCAGTGTTGCTGGTGTTTCGTCAGCAAAAACTGAGGAAGGCATCTGCGAAGGCCAGGAGCAACGTCAGCAACTTTATAAGCGTATGGGAGGGAACAATGGCGACAGAACGCCAAATAGAAAGGCTCGCGCGTGGAGTTCCGCAAAGCGACTGTAGCGTATTAGCATTTTTATGGTGCTAGAAAGCGAGTTATCCTCTGGCACCACACTAGAATCCACTCGCGTACGGGAACACTGAGCCGCGAACATATGTGACACTGGGACGAGAGGACCTACACAGGCAGCAAATCTGTCTGCTAGTTTGAATCAACGTGGAACCTCGAGAAGCTCCTGTACGCCTAAAGACGGAAAAGCACGAGGACGCAGACGACGAATGCAGCTTTTTTAGCTATTGTCAAACAAAAGGCATATAATTACCAGAGCGAGCATAATTCCGCGGAAATAAGTTGTTCGCTCCGTTTTTTCATTAGGCAAAGTAGGTCTAATTGCATAACATGCACTGGATTGGGTGCTGGGGGTGTCAGGCGGTAAATCGCTCGTTTTACGGATGTATGAAATGCGAACAACTAAATGGACTTCTCTCTTGTAACGGTACAGGCCCAGTACAGATCGACAACTTGAAAACTATTCGCTAAGACTGCCAACATGACCGCTGCCACTGGACAGCCAACCAGTGCTTCACGAGCATCCTCTTGGCACGTTCGGTAACTGAATGCCAGACCAAACGGGACAGTCATCCGTTTATTCGCGCAGAACAGTTCACAAAAGTCAGTATACTACAGAAATGTGACAAACAAGAAAACAGGGCGGCGTCATACAGGAAGCGGATACGTCTTTCAGCGTTGAAGCGGACACGTCGAAGTGGACGATAAGAGAAAGCGCAAAAGGCAGCTCACAGCGAGAAGTGAATGGACGGAGGAGGACACTGGAGAAGCACAGAGTAGAGGAACAGTCGTTCTGGGAGCTTCGAGTAGCCGGGTGAAACCAGATGTCAGAATTTCAGTGTCAATTTAGTCAATATTGAGGTCCAATATCGATATCGGACCTCCATATCGAAGCGGCTTTTTAAGTTCACTTTTTAAAATTCAGAGGCTGGCTATCAAATGAAGGTACGAGAATCCAGTCTCTGACATTATAATTTTCCTACCTTTTTTGGAAGGATAAAGTGCGATATCGATGGAAATGAGAATTTTTCCAGGCTTCATTTTTCCATTTTCAATGTGAAAATTACATTTTATTTGTCCGAATCAGTTGTTCGAAATGTAAACATTTAAATGAAAACTTATTTTTCCTTCTTCTTATAAAGTACCATCCAAGCTTTCCCAAGCCTGCACGTCTGAGTCGAATGGGAAGAATCATACAGATCTACATGATTCATAGGGGTAGGACAGGTCCACAGAGAAGAGATAACCACCATGAAAGTACTCGTAATCAGCATGTCAGTTGATAAGTTTGCTCGTGCGCTTCATGTCTCCGAGAGCACCTTGAAGAAGTCACCTTCCGCTCAGCGGGACCGTCGGCGCGTTGGCGGACGTCGTCGACGGCGACCCAGCGACATCGCCGTCCTCGTTGCCGAGGCTCTTGATCGAGTTCCACAGCCGGGCCAGCGGCGTGGGGCTCTGCACGCGCGACGTCGACGGCGCGGACTGCGGCAAGCTGGACGAGGAGCCGCGTCGCTGGAAGCGCTGCAGCCAGTTCTGCGTCGCGCCGGTTCCGTTGCTCGTGCCGTTCGAGGTAGTCGTGGCCGTTCCGTTGGCGAGGTCACCGTTGGCTGAAAGTCGATAATGAGGTAACGAAGTGTAGCGTTCCAAAAAACCAGTAAAAGGGGGCCAAGCTCGTTGGAAAAACCTTGTCCGGTAGATCATCTTAGCGTAAATGTAACTTTGCTAAAGTGCGTACAGTACTGTTCCGCCTAGGCTTCGGCACAGATCCGCCGAAAATTTTTCCATTACTTTGTTCAGTACTATTGAAAATGCCGTACCGTCACGAATGAACGGCGCGTTTCGATTTCCATTCCGTAAAGCGGAGGAAATAACACACGGCGTACGGTACCGTACGGCCATTCAGTTATTACGCCGTCATCGTACTAATCCCCACTGCTCCGTGCTGACCATTCTGTACCGTCCAAACAGACATAGTACCAGCGACGGTACGCTCGCCGTGCACATTACGTAGGCATGCTGTGTGCGCACCAGGGCTGATCGAATCTTTCCCGAATACCGGGTTACGCTCAGTCCTGGTCCACACCAATGGCACGTTTCGCCTTAGTACTACACTTCCTATCGCCGGTATTGCATTGCGCAGTACTGGCGGGCTAACCGGACAATTCACTGCCGTACCGACAATACGTCACGGCAAGATCATGTTTTCGGTGTTCCTGGGAGCAGATTGGGAACGTTCTCACTAAAGATCGGGAACCCAACACCTCTGTCCTACTGAGAAACCTCGACCGTACACCGTACTGTACTGATCCCTCCCGTACCGTACGGCCGTGATACGGTACGGAAGTAGTACGGAGCGTACTAGTGCTAAACACAGGAAAAAACGCAGGTCGACCCAACCCGCACCGCAAGCTGTACCGTCGTGGCCCACCCGTACCATACTTCGTGTAGACAGTACGGAAGTACAATACGAGACGGCCATACCGGATCCGGACGGTTCAGCCAAACATGAGGCACTACCAACGAGAATCTTTCGGTGCTTACCTCTCTCGTTCCTCCTCGAAGACGCCGGCGAGCCGCACACGTCGAGAGCGTCCTGCGCGTCGTCGATGAGCACCGGGTAGTTGAGCGTGCCGGGTGCCGCCCGCGAGGCGTTGTTCTCCAGCGAGCGTTGTCCCTTCTCCTCGAGCGACTGCTGCAGCGCAACGGGCGTGAGCCACTCCTGCGGGATCCACCGCTCCAGGAACGGGATGGAGTTGGAGATGCTTGCCAGCCGGTTGACCCATCCGGGAATCTCCACACCGGTCAGTGTCTGGAAAGCGACGATGTTAAACGTGCATAAAGCTGTTTGTGTATTCGATAGATATTCTCACAAATTTCCAGAATGCTTTCAGGGCCATACACATCGGATAGGTGCACTGAAATATCGGCTCATTCTGGGTGCCCCAAGACTTTAACGGCGTCAAAGCTCCAAAGCCTTAGCGAACCTGCGGACAACGGCAACAGGTCGTGTCGAAATTTTCAAATGCTACTACCCATTTTGGCCTGTAAATCCCTCAGATTATCTCGGATACTTTATGCCAAAGACGTAGCGTATTACACTTTTTGGAGGGTGTGGGACAAAGTCAAGACCAAAGGAGATACCGGTACATCCTTCAGACATTGCGGTAGGGTTATGTATTCTCCTGTCCCCCGCATTGGCTACGCCGCTGCAGCCTACGCCTATCGCAAAACCTGTACCTACGTGTCACAACGATCCGTCTCTTAAGGGACGCGACAAATGCGCCGGCCTACGGTAAGGTAGGTGGCCGAAATGCTACCAGGTTGTGACCTCCTGGCGCCCAGGAAAGTTAACCCGGAAGCGTCCGCTAGCAAAGCGTACCTTCGCAAAGGACGCGGAGAAGTGATTGCAGTTCTTGTTGATGAGGTGGTACTTATCGCCGCGGTACTCCTGCCCGAGCAGCTGGATCATACGGCGGATCTCCGCCGCGGAGAAGTCTGTCTCGCCGAGGTCGATGCTTTCCCTGAACGCATCACATCCGTTTATGCTCTACGTTCGAGATGTTGGCTTACTTGAACTTGAAGTTCTCGCCCAGCTCCTCCGCGTCCTGTGGGGAGTTCTCGAAGACGCCCGAGAAGGGGAACGGATGGCCACCGTAAGCGTACTCTAAACTCATCGAAGCCAGTGGAGGAGAGTGTCTGGGTTTCACATACCGACGCCGTAGACCTCGACGCCGGAGTGGTAGACGCCGATGCCGATGTTCGATGCGTAGTCGTTGAGCCAGTACTGAAATAAGCGCAATTAGTGGTGAATAACTATGATGCACTGGCTTATGGTGTTTCGGAAGACTGCGCAAGCCGCCATAGGCTTAAGCATTATGAGCTCAACAGGACCAGGGACAGGCCCGGCGTATGCCGCCCATACCAGCTATGGATCCAGCCTAAGTCGTTCTATGCTCATTACAGGTCTGAGGCCTAGGCCACGTTCTGCCAGCTTACACTTGGTTTAGTCAGTAACAGCCCAATGAGGCTAAGTTTACCCAAGACTAGCGAGTGTGACGCACGCTAAACCCATTAAGTTCGTGGTGGACCATACCCAGACCTAGGAGACCGTCTTTACTGATCGGTAGACTAGGTATCGCAAACGGTCCATGCAGCACAACAGTCTTCGCTGGGCCACTATAAATGTCAGTTGGGAAGCCCGTGGTACGCTTCTCGCCCCGAACTGAGCAGAACGGAACGGTGTTGGGAATGGGTAGAACGAGGTGCCGAGCAGAAGTTGAAGGCCGTACCATGTCGTAGACGTTGAGCCGGACGGGAGCACGCGCCATTTTCGCCAGTTCAACTAGTGCGATGAGGTCAGTACCAGCTTCTACGTCCACGACGGAGCTACAGATGGCGAGCCGGTCAAGCAAAGGGCATCAGTTGGCGCCGCTGGCGTCGGTTGTACCAGTGGCGTCTGGCGGTCTGAAACGAAAGGGTAAAATGTGAATTGTTCGACGACCTTCTGACGCGATTCAGAAGGTTCTGATCCTGAAAATTCTGACTGACGCGGACGAGGAAGATCAGAATGATTAGTGAGGACAGACGTTCGCGAATGAATGGGAAAACAGACGCAATTCCGCGCGAAAAAGCCATACCAAAGGTTCAAAAAATGCCGAAAGGGATCTTTTAGGCAAAGCAAGGAATTTGAAATCACGCTGAAATAAAAAGCGTGCTTTACTTTTCTCTTTCATCTGTCCTTTTCATCCTGAAATAGCGGTGAATGAAGTGGATCGGCACGTTTATTCACAGCTTTTTGTCGGCGTTTTTGCCGAATTAAACAGCGGGTCCTAGATAGAGCCAAGTGAGGACACGTATACACATAATTCGACGATGTACAGCGATGCGTAGCGGTGGAATGCGTGGCAAGGGCAGAATGCTAGAGCAGTGCATGGAAAATCTCACTGACTAGCCTTGAAAGGTCTATAAAGGCTAAACAAGACCAAAAAGTATTAAAATCAATGATCATAACCGCCGTCAACTGTCGGTTTTGGCTAAAACTTTCGCCTAAAAGCGGCTTCATTATTCCATACTTTTCGGAAAACATACTACAGCTAAAAATATCGCTTGCCCGTAAAGACCTGAAACTTTCACAAGGAGGAGGGCCTCAGTCAGCTGACTCTCCTCATCATTAGTCACGGAAAAGGACACGCCGATGACGCCGCTCTGAATGGGGCAATACAACGCGTCGTTATCATCCGCACCGGGGATCGATTGACTCGCTGGCGGGCGGAACGCGCTTGGAAAGAAACGGGCTCGAGCCGGGGGTTTTTAGTCGATGCGTGCACCGCGACCGATGGGCCGGGCGACAGCGGCGGCGGGTGGGGAAATCGGTCCCGTCGTCGCGACGAACGCGGAGCCCGTTCATCCCCGCTCAGGTGACGGATGGATGAGTGATGCGATGAGCATTTTTGGGGCATCGGTGTCATGCAAAAAAATGAGCTGACGAAAAGTTTTAAGACGAAGGCCGCAAGAAAGGAACTGTCTCCATTGCACCGCTATAATTTTCGAATAAATTCGAAGTTTTTGCAAAAAGTTTAAGGGAAGAGGACTTCATTGAATGGGAAAGCTCGTAGAACTCTCATTCACCAAAAGTCATGGTTTTCTAGCGGTCACTCAGCAAAAGCTTGCCGCTCGGATGGGCAGCAGCGGCTAAGATTAGCGGAAATGTCTGGGGAGTACCGAGCTCCGGCCCGGAATCTCATGATTATTTCAAATGCTTTTCGAATAGCCGACTGATGCGCAAGAACGTTGTTAAGGGTTTGAGGGAGCGGCTCCATGGAAGGGCTCCGACCTTTAGCTCGCATAGGCAGAGTCGCGGGTACTTTTGAACCGAAAACATAATAGTACAAGGAGGCCTTCGTTCTACGCGGGTTGAGATTAAAGAGATGAAATCGAGAAATTTGCAGGAGTCTTGGAGCACGCTTTTTCACGGCGAGTCGTCCGGCACACGAGAAATTTGATCGAGTCTTCGCCGGTTGAATCCTCCAACAAACGACTAGCTTAAGCGACTGCAACAAAACATAGTCACTCGCTAACCCTTCTTGGAACTGACTGGTGTCCTACCTAGCATACGGCCCATAATCGAGTCGAAGAGAAAGTGCTTTCGCGGGAATGAGCCCTCAGCCTAGAAAGACGCTGCAACGGACCTTTAAAAGTTGAAGCATAAAGGGAGTGTGCGACGCAGCACGGACTAACGGTCACGGACTAGCGTCGCGGATTTAGCACATAAACAGGTAATCCCTGGAGGATCAACCAGTGTTGGCAGGCCGGCAAAACAGGTTTCATGAGGGAACTACGAGCCGCAGCGCATCATACCTTCCCAGAGAGGTGCTAAAGTCTAGTACAAACCGAGAACCATTGCCAGCGACAGTGGTGAGGAAATAGCGACATAGAAGCGCATAAACTGTCCTAGCCCTAGCCGTATGAGGATCGACGCGCCCGTCGCACTGCCCCAACGTTAGTGAGCCCGTGACGAACCAAAGATGCGTATCAGTCACGGCGGATGCGGATCGTGATGGAAGGAGGGAGAAGGATTCCTGAGGCGTAGCGGAATAAATCAAGCAACTCGTGTCTTTCTGTCCACACGCAGGGTTTCAAACCTTGAGCCGATAGATGATAATTTTTAGCAACCGCAAGCTTTATGCGCTGCGAGGTGTCGCGTCGTAATGAGGGCTGAGAGTTTAAAGTTTAGACGCTGATTAAAAAGGACTTCAACCTGATGCAGGAAAGCTGCACGACAGGCGTTTGCTGGACGGATGCCTGGCGGATCGGATTGCAGCGATGCAAAACGAAATGCGGAAAATAACGGCGGCTCAGAAGAGGCATGAAACTATGCGTGATTTTTGACTGAGCAAGATCGGGATAAATCCATCTGAGCCGCTTAGCCGTCTTGACGACGTACTTTGGATTTGGGCATTGGTTCAGTCGTTCTCCTCGAAAAGTAAAACGACAACGTATAGTCCGCAGGCACTCCCGAAAGTCCATTCCAGGCGGTCAGAGAATGACGCATCACCGTCGAAGGGTACGCTTTTCGCAACAGGCGCAACTGAATCACCCCATTCACGACGGTGGTTCATAGAGGACCGAATGGAACGGAGGGCCGTCGCGAAACGACTGGCGGTCAGGCGATAAGAATGTCAATGGTACACAGCGATGCGACGTTATTTTTTCTTGATTAAAACTGATCAACCACTCAGTTATAAGATAAAAAAATAATATTCTGGGATATTAAAGAGCTGAGAGTTTAAAGGTCAGACAACCAAACAGGGAAAAGACAGAGAGCTGACAAGTTTTTTTTAATTTCTAAAAAAAATACTCGAAAAAGAAATCCCCAAACACTTGCTTTTTGGAAATTTTGCTCTTTTATTATGAAAAACGCCGCGGGTTAATACACAGCTTAGTAAAACCAGGGAGTTTGGGACGAAATGGGCTTGTCAGATCCGTCATTTGCAACGATCTCAGGACGCAAAAAGAGCAAAGAGCACGGGTGTATTTAGGCAGCGAACGAAAAAAGTCCGCTGAGTCCGTTCTCCGCTCAAACTCTCGAAACGCCACGGCGAAAAATAATAGCTCGAGGAAAGAGAGAGAGCGGCTCAGCGATGCGACTGCGAGGTTCGAGAGCCTTAACGAGAGAGCATACTGCTGGCGCCGCCACTGTTCAGGTCGCGTCCTCCGCTATTCCGCTAGTTGCGGTCTGGCGGAAGCATCAGGCGATGGCCTTCGCCGCCGCCGCACACTCATCGCCTCATTGCAGATCGCGGTCGGCTTCCGTCCGTCCTCATTCTCGGTCCGTACACACCGCCGAACGGACTGAACATTCGTTCCGTTCGTCGCTCATTCGACCCTCAGCTCCCCGAGAGCTCACTCTCCGTTGACACGAATCTCCCGCCGATGGCCGAGGAGAGCCGAAAGTGTTCTTGCGAGAGGACGGAAGTTGAGGTGGTCAGTTTCGCGAGCCCACCACCGCGCCGCCACTGGGCGATGGTTGAGTGAGCCCAAATGTTGTGGCGGCGGCTGCTGCAGCAGCAGCACCTGTTGATGAAATGTAGGTGGAGAGAGGAGTAGTGGAAAATGAGGAGCGAGGAGCTTTGCAGCAGACTTTCGCGTGTTTTCCGGTCGATGTTTGCGGCGCGAATTAACATATATCGACTTCGTTGTTTACCTATATGTTCCACTTTTCTGACTGCATCCGCAAAATGCTAATTGGCCCTTTCATTCGTATCGGTTTTCTGCGTTCGTCATCGATTTGAGGAAGACCCGTCCCTACACAAAACCATTCGATCATTTCCGTGCTCGTGGGGCAAGACTCAAGGCTTTTTCCGAGGTGGAAGCCTCAGTAGGCTTTGCTTACTGAAGCATAGTAAGCTGAGCTTCAGCCGGTTCTGATGTTTAGAGGTACTAACCTGAGTATTTTTTGGGAACTAATTTAAATTCATAGGACAAAGCATGTGTAGGGTCTTCTAAAGGTCCATAAAGGTGGGACAGCCGTACTATAATGACGTACGGAATCCGGTACGGTGGGTCAGGACAGTACGGCTTGCGGTATGGATGGTTCGGACAGTACGGAGTTCGGTACGGCTCCAGTTTTCCGGAAATTTTAACACTAGTACGACCCGGATTAGTATGGTACGTTACCGTACTTACCTTACCTACCTTACCGTACTGTACGGTGTACGCCATCGCTGGAGATTACTAGGTTCTTTCTGGAGTTATTAGGTCGTTCAGTTTTCTAAAAGGAACGCACAACTTTTTCTCCGCTGAAATAGCTCAAGAACATTCACAAGAACATGCGCGCCGACCGTTAGTCTATTATTTAAGTGGAATTTGTGCTAAAAAGAAAAAATTAAGAGATGACATTAATTAGCGCCTTTTCCGATGCTAGTGAAATTAAAGGCGCGAGAAGGATGGGTGTGTGAGTATTTCCCAATTTTTCTTTTACGAAAGAACGCCGGCGGAATTTAGTTGGAGGAGTTCACCTCCAAAAATCCTTTCATATTATTGCAACGGTTATAAAGTGAGCCTAGAAAATACGTAAGACTTGCTGCCTTAAATACTTTCCTGCTTCACTAGTAGCTTAAAATTACAAGCCAGTTCTCTTTCACGGAAGAAGAGGAGCCTCGCTGCACTAATTATATCGGTAGAAAACGTGAAACAAAACGCTAATCACGCACAATTAATCCGATACTCCAAAATACGAAAATATCGAGCGCACTTAACGCGTTCCAAGAACCGCTTAAACAGCCGCGAAACGTCACCCAAAATACCCAAAAAATTCGTGACGCGCGCGCGGAAGAGCCACATGATGGTCGGAACGCGGCGGCGATGGTGGCGTTTGAGCTGCGCTGCGCAGTGGAACCGGGAGTATCAATAATTGCGTGATATGGCGTGGGCTCGCGAGGACGACGCGCGCCGGCGGCGTCGAAGACCACTGATGCATGGCGGACGCGCGGCGAGAACAAGCCCGCAGCGGCGCCCCACTGCTGGAGTGCTTGGCTTGGCGACCTGCCCGCTCTCTACGGTCCTTTTCGCGTCGCGGCCGCGGCCAGCACAAGCCGCTTTGGAAGCGGAAGTGCGCTGGTCCGCTTTTCAAGAGGCCAATGGCGATTGTTTTTCGGGTGGCATTAATTGCCTAGCGTGCACTCAAGTGTTTGCGGTCTTTTAAGTCGAGAACCCATTAAAATCATTTGTATGATTTCGTATGGCACCTATTCGTTTTCCTCTTACTAACCAGTTTATTTCGGGTTTCGGAAATTTCGGATACACAGTTTTTCGTGTAAATTCGCAAGTTTTATTCACAGCAAGGGAATACTCCCAAAATCCGCTACTTTCTGTTTCAGCAACGCTCTAAGACCAAACTCGGGGTCTTGTCTGATAGGGCAAGACGGTCCGGATCTTTACAGGGTTAGCGGCTAGACTAGGCGATTCATCTGGAAGAAACTGACTCGCAGTTCGTAATAGCGTGATTACCAGTCTAGAGATTGACCGAGCCCGTTCATATCCTGCAAGTAGTAGTTTCGTAGCCACGAAAGGAATGTTTAACGTTAATACCCAGATTAGTTACGGTATTCAAACCACGTCCTTGCTTAGGACTAGGCTGAAGTTTCGGATGTATGCGTATTGGTTAGGCTTAGGGGGTCAACAAGGTCCAAAAGTGTTTCGCAGAAAATGGTGGTTGTGGAAGATTTCGCCGGAAATTGGTGCGTGAGTCCTATTTCCGGGCGGACTAGCTGGAAATTTCGTGGATGATAACACTTTTGGGCGCAGCTTGGCTGCAAATTTGGGGGCATCTTTGTTTCCCCATCTTTGTTTCTTTCTATGCGTCCCCACGAAGTGATGCGCACGCGGTTTTTGCTCTGCCCTGCTTGACTGAATGGACCTATGAAACTAAGGTTGCGGGCCGGACACGGCTGTCGGACCCAAAAATTCGCCGTTTCTTCGTGCAGTGCCGGTGAATCAGAAATTTTCGAGCACGGCTCGGAAAGGACAGGGTCACAACGGCCGGTTTACGGGACGGTCTTACAGGTCCGCAGCCTTAGACCTAATGTTCCCTAGTTTGGCATAGGTAGCGGGGGCCGCATGGTTGCCTACTAAACAGACAATCGTTATACAGGCAACCCTGCGCACAGCGAAGACCAAACAAAAAGCCCCTTCACGCAAGTAATGCGGGTCAGCAGCGATCCAAAATGCGGTCGTTCTCGTCACATAACGCGACGCGTCCCGCTCGAACACCGGTCCTTCGCGGGTCTACAGCGAGCCACATTCGGTGGCGGTGGCCGCCAGCTATGACGGGCCGGTGAAAAGCAAACAAAAGTGGCGTTTAGCCCGCGCGGAAAGCTTGCGGTGCGCGACGTTTTTTCCCATAAGAGGCGCGCTCGGACAATCCGTCTTCCTCCGCCTCTCGCGGTCTTCTTCGCATAGCGCGCGCGAATCGATGCCCCATCCCCAGCGGAAGAAGCGTTTTTTTCTGCTGACTTCGGCAGGTTATTTATGCCCATCCTTTGGCACAGAAGTTGTGTAAGTACATGTCGCAGCGCGTATTTTCAACGAGGCGCGTGAAGGGAAATCCGGGAGGTATGCGGCTAAACTGGCACGCTTAATAGCGGTGGAAGACTCTCTCCATTTGCTCGAGTTGCAACTGCACTAATTGCCCTTACTTCCGCCTTGTTCCGTGCGCGGTTAAGGAGAGACCGCTGTAGTTAATCTTATTGGTTGGTCTTATACCCTTGGTTTTGGTGTTCTAAGACGAGTTGTAAACCAAGAATTAACTTCTCGGATTAGTGGAGCAGGGATGTAACATGAAATCCAAGTGGTCATTGTAGCGCTGCAAAGTATTGCAGCCTTACTGAGCGAAGCAACGACGGTCAGGGAATAATCTCTCGGAGCCACTGTTCCCGATGAAGTGGGCTTTTGGGTGAATGAAGTGAAATGAAGATGACGTTAGGTCAGCTTCAGTTTAGTTCAGTTCACTTCATTCCACTTCACTTCAGTTTTCTTCACTGAACTTTTCGCTTCACCGGGTAATTAGCACTGATGACGCAAGTTTTCGAGTGAGTGAAGTGAAGTGAAAATGAAGTTAGGTCGACTTCACCTCACTTCACTTCAGTTCACTTTTCTTCGCTGAACTTTGTACTTCACAGAAACAGTGCTTGGAGCAGCAGACAACCTGACAAATCGTTTCCAATGACTGTTTAACGATCCCTTTTTGCGAGTCCGTATGTGAATGTTTAAGCTAGGATTCTCGGTCACCTTCACGTTAACGCGCTTTGTTCTTGTCCATTAATCTTTGACGGCGTGTGACGGTCGTTTTCCCTAACGCTTCTGATATAGTTTCGCTAGGTCAACGCGTTTACGATGCGCTTGGTGGCATTTTTACCAAACAAAGAACCTCGAAAAGCCGTGAAAGACCTTTGCCATACAGGAACGTGTGTACGTCGCGGTCAAGCTGTGATAGATCTAGAAGCCGACAGCTCATTTCATCCGGGTCTGGAGGATTCTATCCTTTTTCTCAAGGTTCATGAGACGCCACCCGCATGGTTAATTTGCATAACTCACGCAGCGCGCCAGCCGTCCGTCGGTGGAGCCCGCAATTGAAATCCCCTAGAGAATTCACCGCGCATGTCGCTACCAGTTTTGATTTGCAGCGAAAGCGTCGGACACTTTTGCAAACCCTGCGACATGTGGTCACATGAATCCGTCCGCTAAGCTGGTGCGAAGTTTGTCGCCTTATTTATTCGCTTAATTGGATGACCTAATAGCGGAAGTTGAGACCATTGAAAACGTTTTGCAGGATGAGCGATGGACGCTTCATTTTATTTTGTTGTCAAGCTCCTTCAACATTTATTGCAATTCATTATTTGATATCGTCTCCGTTGCACGCGCTTCCTGCGTCGCTAACGACAGCAGGTGTACTCGTCGTTATGCTTCCTGGTGCGTACCCTCGGTCTATCCTCCACCCCAAATGATTACTTCGAACACCACCAGGCTTTCGTAGCCGTGCAGGCATATGATACTTCTGATGACATCTGGAATACTGCTACATAATGGTGCTTCCTTTCCTAACCTCCTTTTCCACCGAAGAAATCTTGTTAGTAGTTTCGAGTCTACGGAATCATGCGTTTGCCGGAGCTTCAGCCCGTCATGCGCGTTCAGCGCATCTTTCCCGTCGTGAATTTTTTCCACGCTGTCTGTAGACACCTGCATTTAACGTTGTGCACAATCCCTCGTGCTTTCACGACAGGCTTCCATGCATGCGCATCCCTCACACGATGCTCAGTACGCATGACGTGGTATCGCAGGTAAGCATGGTTGCGCGCATGCATGCATGTTCAGAGAACGGGAAGTTACCCGCATTATCCGAAAGTAGGATTGTTAGTGGCTGCAGTTTGTTAAGTTCCTTTGAAATTCAATCGCAGTTAGGTATAATTCGAGAAGCACTCTCAAGCGATGCGCTAACATCACGGACATACGTTACTTGTGTCCGGCCACACCAGCACTTTTTTGGGTTAAAGTGATTCCTTTACGCCATCTTTGAATTTCGTCCAGTCAGTCCTGATGTTTCAGTTGCCCAGAAATCGTAGCGAGCCTCGTGGCTCACAAAGATCACAAGGACTTCTTCATTTGCTTGACCGTGCTATTCCTCCGGCTCAGGCGATCGGTCATATAGTCACAGAATGATTTACCCCCTTCTTGATTTTGGTAGCATTTAACCCACACGTCCAAGCACTTCGTTCTTGGTCTTTTTTTTGCAGCCACAGATCCCTCGGTTTTGACGATCTTTCCCACTTCTTATCGAGTGATTTGTTCCCGGCGAGTGCATTCTGCCCCGATCGCCGGGCTCGCGACAGTTGTCGAGAGATCTGGAGAAAGCCGTCGGCTTCCCACCGCTAGGATCTGACCAACTTCCCTCTTGGCTTTTCCCTCCCGGCCAAGTTCTCGAGGCCATCCTCCCACCTTCGGCCGCCGCCTGCGCCGCCGAATTGTGTAATGTATTCAGCGGCGGCGCTGTCGTTGGATAGCCTGATCCGCCGTCGGGCGGGAGGATGAGTCGTCGTCGTTTTTTCTCCCTCGATTTATTCTCGGTTGGGAAATCGATTGTTTTTCCGGGTCCGAGAATAGCCCGAAAAGGGCAGCTCCTGGCGCCTGAAAAACTCGCTGCTGATTTAGTAGGGCACACGTCGTTGAGGAACCGCTTGTCCCCAGAAGCGAATTAGGTGGTTGTAAAGTTGTGAGCTCGACAAGGTCGTAAACTGAATCAATCGAGGTTTATACGTGCCCGGCATTTGCAAGAGATGCGAATTTGATCTGGGGATGCTGGCAACATTAGTGAGTCGATGTTTTGCGCATTTGAGGTTCCGCGTAGTCATCAGCGCGCTGCCAGTCCAGCAGCTGCCCTGCTTTAGCATTCTGCGTGCATGCTGCGGACGCCCAACCTACGCCTCGCTCGCTCACGGTTGCGATAGTTCGAATATCTTTTTCAGTCCAAAGTGTAACTTGACTTTAACTCCTACTTTTGCCCTTTTAGCTCGGTTGGATACACTTTCCAGTGCAGTTGCACGGCCGGACCACTACTGTAGTATTCCTAAACTGATATTGGCAAATTTATTGTAAGGGCTGCGCGCGCATTACAGTAAGTCGCTCAGTGGAAAATTACTGTAACTCACTGTACGCGCCGAAAATAGTCGATTTTTCGTCGGTTTTTCAGGATTTTCTCTAAGACGAACAAAGTTATCGGAAAACGCATCCGTACGATTATGGGCACTGCGCTTCTCTATAGAATGGTGTGCAATTTGTCCTGTTTGGAGTAAAACTGTAAATTTTTTATTGGGCCGAAATAACATCACTTTTATGCGAAAAACGCTAATTTTTGCACATTTTAACTTGTATCTCCCGCAAAGTTGAATTTATCGAGAAATACATCCGTACGTTTGTAGCGCATTTTGTCCTGATCATAATGAGCCTAAATTTGGCAGTTTTCGTCTCAATACGAAAATTTTTTATTGGGCGATGTAAACAACACTTTTTGTCGCATTTCGGCACGTGAATCAGTTAACTACGTCTAACTTTGCCTTGAGGCAATCTTTCGAAAAAAGCATGCACAACTTTTTGCATTGGGTCATAGCGATTCTAGTCGCGTATAGCGCGTCCGTCTATGGCTAATATTCGCTGAGTTCACATCGGTCAAAGATAGGCCCCTAAAGCGTAATTGCGTATTTTCGCGCGCACTGAAATCGGTTAAGTGATCA
>JNEY01000507.1:35893-46067 GCA_020875895.1 Aphelenchus avenae | reverse complement strand
TTTCCGGCGCCGGCCTTCGGCCGGCGCCGAAAAAATAGGTAAGGGTCCCCCCTTACCATGACGCCCCCTCCCTGACCGGATCCTAGCTACGCCACTGCATGCGCGCCATGGCATGTGGAGCGCGGGCACGCTGGATCCTGGGTGGCTCATGGAGTGCCATACCATGGTACGGGGGGGACTAGCCATGTCTTCTCGGTACCATAAGTTCCTGCCCACATGGCCCCCAGACCCTGCCTCCAGGGACCGAGCATCTTTGGATCAGGGCAGACACCCCTTAGCCACTGGCTGTCCCCGGCCCCGGGCACCAGTGGGCATGGTATCAGCCCGCGCCCTGCGCCTTATAGCCACTGCACAGGCGTGGCGCCCTGTGCCTCGTGCACACTACCCAGGCCCCTCCTAGGGCACCGCGTAGCCTGGGCACTGGCCGGCAGGGTTTCTGGGTTTGGGGAAAAGTTCGATCTCGTCCTCGACCTTGACCGGTCGATTTTAAAAGTTCGACCTCAACCTCGACCTCGATCGGTCGAGTTTAAAAGTTCGACCTCGACCTCGACACGACCGGTCGAAACCAGGTCGAGGTCGAAGTGTATTTTTCACTGAAAAATAGAAAATTTTAACGTTAGAACGGAAGAAAGGGCTGAAAATCCACCGAGTATTATAAAAATTTCAACTTCGACCTCGACCGGCACTTTTTCAAAGTTTGACCTCGACTTCGACCTCGACCGATGTCTTTAAAAAATTCGACCTCCACCTCTACCTCGACCAGTAGTTTTTAAAAGTTCCACCTCGACTTCGATTCGACCGGTCGAATCGAGGTCGAGGTCGAGGTCGAGGTCGAATTGCCGGTCGAACTCGAAACCCTGCTGGCCGGCCCCACGTGCTGGGCCCACTTGACCTTAGGGCCCTGGGCACTGGTGCCAGGGGCACGGCCTATGGGACCACCCAGGACTGGACTCCAGCCCTGTGGTCCCTAATACGGGGTCAGGTCCCCAGCGTGGTCCCAGGCCCCAAGGGCAACCCTGTGGGACAGCGCGTCGGATCCATGGGTCCCCTAGTCCCATGCGGCATAGGGCCCATAGACCCAGGGCTGCGGAACTTGGGCCCTGGCGACGGACAAAGTCGCGTGCCGTGTGAGTTTGACATGCGCCACAGGCGACAACAACGGAAAAGTACTCAAGTATTTTAAGAAAGTAATGAAAAACTAATAATTAAAGCCCGCCGCAGGCGATGCCAAGGAACTTTCAATCGAGAAATTAAAGAAAACGTTGAAAAATGGCGGTGAAGTTCACTGGTAAGTGAAGTGAAATTTTAGTGAAGTGGTCCATTGCCCGAGTGAAGTTAAGTGAAATGAAGTCAAAGTCAACTTCACTTCACTTCACTTCACTTCGTTTTTCTGCAGTGAACTTGGCACTTCACCGAAACACTGTTCCGGGCCCGACTACGGCGGGCCGTCTCGTAACGCGTACCGTTACTTATACTTCTCGAACGTTTTTTATAGCAAATAGGTACCCCCTCGATCCCGGTAGTCGCTTCTGGTACTTCCCATAGGAAATCGAAAGTCGAGAGCTTCCTGGAGTTGCTCCTGTGACAATATCGGTATAGTCGCTAGACTTCCAACCAAAATCAAGCACTTCCAGGAGTCGCTCACGTGACGATACCGGATCCATACCCGCAAGCGCAGTATTCCCCAACCTATAGTTAACACTACTTCAACCAAAAATTGAGAACTTCCGGTAGTCGCTCCTGTGACGGTACCTTTTCCAACTCGCGTTGCATAGTACTCCCGGTCCAATAGTCGCCGCTGCTTTATCCAAAAAATCGAGCTTCCAAGCAGCTAAGATGAACCAATTACCAATGAATGTCATAGGGAGACCGAAGGTTTTTGAACGTACCACGATTGTCGCACGATTCATGAGCGTTTTATTTCGGAACAAAAAAGGAATTGGATTTTGCATGTAGTATGCAATGCGGTGAGCATGCATGTATGCGGCCATGCGTACCAAGCGCTACCACATGCACGCACATGCATGCGTGCACGCATGCGTACAACACGCAGAAAATTCACACTGCATGTGATGCGGGTGCGTGTGTACTAAGCGCTTATGCATACATAAACAGGCAGTTTCCCCCTTTTCCAAGGTTACACTCGTGTCCAGATGGTCATTCGGACGATAGATTATTGTGTCAACTGTAGGTTCTAAGCCGTCTCTTTTGCTTGATTCTTCTACGCTCTCTTTTAGGCCCAGTTCGACAACGATGACATCGAGTTCAAGCCGTTGTACGCAGACTGCAAGGTAGGATTACACATCTCGGTTTTCTTCGCTAACGTACTCCATTCCTTAGGTTGTCCACGAGTTCATCGGCGGCTACATCTTCGTCTCGAGGCGCAGCAAGGACCAGAAGCAGCAGCTCGACGAAGAGGGCTTCCAGAAGCTGACTGGCGGGTGGGGTTAGGTCTTACTTGCCAGGAGGTATTCTGCTAACCTTACCCGTCTTGTTTTGTTCAGTGTTGTCTAATTCTTTTTTTGATTGTATGAGGCTACTTCGACCCGTTGTGCTCAATATTATGGTCCTGAAGAAAGGCAAAAATTAAGGTGTTTAAATACTATTTCGACTTTTTTTCTTCCCCGTCATTTTAATAGAATCTTTTAATCTAATAAAGTGAATACGTAGCCTTTTGCCTCAGGTACTGCCATCTTAATACGTCCGTCCAGTGACTACGCACCACCTTTCAGCCCCAAGCGACGTCCACTTGTATAATACTAGCCCGTTTGTCTAAGTTTAGCCTACTTGAATATTTTCGCTTCGTTAGTAAAGTATTTGCGCGATGTGGGGAGCGATTACGGAGACGAGTATAAATATTTTCGCGGTACGTAGATTTGATTTATGCCCATGCTTCCTGATCCCGTGCATGCAACATAGGGGACGCTTAGGGTGCCGAGTGATGTGTCATATCCATCGATAGTTATAGGAGCATAGACCAAAAATTTGCAGGAGTGTGTCAATAGGCCTTAGGTGGGGGCCTTTAATTTTTCCATGCATTCTTTCGTCATCGGCTCAACAACAGCTTTCAGGAAACTCTCTAGTGACGCAGCTCAGTGATCCGATTACCGACACTAGGATATTTGCTAGCTCTTCCGCCTCTTGGCGTTCTGTTCACTGAATCGCGGTTGTTGCTGCAAGGAAAATGCTTACATTTCGCAGGCAGCGTCTTATTGCAGCCAGTTATAACGAAACGACTTGTGCAAATACTGCGCTTTTTGCGTGTCTTTGATGACCACTAAATTTCTCGACTCAAAGATGTAATTTAGTTTAGCGCCAAGTCCGAAGCTGCCAAGATGCTTCCGCTAGAGCTCCTCAAAGCTACCTTCGACGCACTCTCGAGGGACGATTTGGACGCCCTGATGCTGACCAACGTCCAGTTTCGCGACATCGTCCTTTGCGATTTCGCCAAGGAGCCTCTTCGATACTTTGCAACCCTGATTATTCGTGAACACCAGTGCTACAGGTTCGACCTTAACACGGGGAACAAATATATTTGCGAGGACAACGACGACTTCATGCGCCGCATGCGACTCGCGCGCATTGGCGAACTTTCGTAAGTTTTTACGACCTTAGAGATAAAAAAGACACTCTACACGAACCAGGACCTCGCCCACATTATGGAATGAAACTGGTCCAAAGCGAAACTAATCGAGTCCAAATGCCATATGGGGGAGATTGGTCAGGGGATCTAGCATTCGATACAAAAACAAAAACACATAGGAAGGGGGGAGAGTACTAAATTAACACGCGACGGCCCTGTGTTCTGCCTTCCCTACTGAATTAACACGGGATGCTTTCATGTTTGTTTTGCCCTTTTGCATAATCATCCTCCTTAAATAACCTGACCCCCATAAACCAGTTAGCGACATGGCAGTGAATAATGCCCTCCCTAAGGGATCTGAGTGTCAGACTGCACCAAAGGCTGAACATTATGCATGTTACTTTTAAAGGGCCAATGCATTCTAGGTTCCCGACAGGCTTCGTTTTCGACGAAGACATCTTTGAAGTACTTCTTCCCTTCAAGAAGACTTGGCGCGACGGAAAGCTCGATGCGCCGGAGAAATTCGCTTCTACATCGCTGTTTGAGCGCGCCTTCAGTGAGCTGTTTTTCTGCCATGACATGTACGTCACCACTGATATACAGCAGCTAAGCCAGCCCTTCACCTCGCTCCCGGCTGTGCGCGAATGTACCTCACTAGACATTGTCGAGCCTCCAAGCACGCTCACCGCGATCGACATTATCGAGTGGCTAAATGCGGACGCTAGTTCCGAGGAACCTAAACGACTGGAAGCGAATCACCACGAACTCGGCGGTACCGTCGAGGACCTCATCCAGCTGCTGAAGACGGTAAGCATGAGCAGGAGAAAGGGCATAGTTAGAAGGGGACATGCAGGTATACGCACTGGAGGACGAGTTTGATTCCGGCTCGGGTATCAGTTGAGTGAGTGAGAGCAGAGGACGCAAAAATCTTGACTTGTAACAAATTCCCCATCATTTCAGGACTTCATCGAGTCCAAGACGGCCCGATGCTACGTCGCTAAGATCTGGGTGGATGAATACGATGGTAACGTGGGTCGTTTCGTCAACAACGATACTTCGGAAGATCTGACCATCAGCCTTTACGCAACCCACGACCTGACTGAGGCTGTCAAGGTGGAACGAAAGCCAGTGGATCTGTACAACGGCACATAACAGAGCACGGCACGGGAGTGCGCCGATACATAAAATCACCATCCCACAGCTGCATGCTGTACTTAATAAATGAGCCCGCTAATATGCGACGAGTGCATCACGAGCCGCCGACACGCGTTTTTGTTCGACACAAATGATCCATATGTCACCGCGAAGAAAGCGGGAGCCCTTTGAGATTTCAGCTGCTCCAATCGGTCGATTAATCACCGGGGACAGCGCACAGAGTACTCCTGTACCTGCTTAATCATGCAGAGGAGAAGAAGTCTGCGGACAGCGAACGAAGAAAGCGGAATCACAAAAAAACATGTAGCGGTGTTGAGCACTGTTCTGCCGCTTGATTCCATTTAGAATGTCTTCCTTTCTTTCGCGTGTCGGGCTAGAACCGGGCACCCATGCACTAATGTTCCGATTATGATTTGCGAGTGGGATTCGTTTAGAGTGACTCTAATGCACGTTTTGTCCTCTAGACGTAAATCAACCACTTTCCGCTCCTGGTGCTACCACTCAATTCGGTGCCCTGTCGCAATATTCGTAGCATAGTTTAATCCCATTTTCCACTTAGCCGGTCATCTGTCCGCTAAAGGGTTTGTAGTTTCGATACCACGCAGGTGACATGTAACTAGTCAAGCCGATTACCAGTGCTATGTCACAAAGATTTTGGTCATTTTCCAGCCGTCTAGGCGTTTCCGTTGGCCATGTTTGGGCCTGTCTTTAACAACTCATCGTAAGTCTGTCCAAATCCTAAAGAGCCGCCTAAATTGGCAGATAATGGGGGTCAAGGATGAATATGACCAAAAGCTGATGACCCTTCCCATAAATTTTTGACCCCCCACCCCCATGGTAGCCCAGTATCGTTTCCAATAGCCCTATACCGTAGGTCTAAGCTACGATTCGGAATACCAAGATGCCTGTCGGAGAAAAGGTTAAGTATCCTGGAATATTTTTTTGTTTTCCTTGATTATAAGTTAACTTTTTCTTACAGCAAAAAATTACCCTCACGATAGCGCGAGTGTGCGTTGCCCAGCCTACCAACTCCCGCATACCTGCTTTTTACAACTGAGTACCTAAGATAGGTCTGCCTCTGCCGATACCGAGTTCCAAGTACCGAAACTCGTTTGTGACTTCCGGGGCACATGTGGCTTGGGCTTCTTCCGTTCAACATGGAACAACTTATGCTCGTCCAGGATGCACTATTCGCAATGTGTGATCTCCGCCCTTGTCGCAGTAGCGATAACTGGAGCATGTATTCCTACTCGCGGTGGCATCTCTCCTCCGGGAAGGACAACGTTGCCTCCAGGAGCTCCCGCGACCTTGGCACCTGGTATGTAGCATTTTATTATGCTTCGGCACTTGGCCATCGTGCCGTTTTCCATTCCATATGCCCAAAAAGTACCGTAACGTTCCAACTAAAAACGGCACGCTTTGGAGAACAAAAAACGGCTTGTTTATGATCCGGTCCCGCTTTCCTTTCCGTAAACCGGCACGGATAGCCTGGCGCCATAGCATGTACGAGGCGTCGCCGAGCCCTATAATTTAAGCTACACGCTAACATCGCGGATACTCGGCTTGGTCTCTTAGGACAAACAACGACGACAACGGGAAGACCGAGTCAACGAACGACAACGACCACTCCACGGGGGGTAGACGACAACTATCACAGCGGTGAATACTACGAGCACAACTACAGTGGGGACCACTATAACGACAGGTAGACTTTCTAAATCGCGATGCACCGCAATATTAAAGCTGTACGCACGGCTAACTTTGTCCCATGTCGGCATATGGCGAGTGGTTCTCTTGGAATGATTCAAAGCGTTGTCCCCCTCATAGCATGAGCCCAGCTATGAGGGTGATATCATACATGGGTGATGACCCTTCTAGGCTTCATTGTGCCGCCGGGAGCATTCTCCTCGGGGTCTTCGGTGCACGTTTTCAAAGGCGACAAGCCTTTTCATCAGTGTACAGGTCCGTAACCCACCGAGACTCTCTGTACGTCTGTACCTTCATTTTCCAGCTGAATGCCTTCGACTGAGCGCAACGCAAGTGGGCCTCACGCAGTGCACGGAGGTCACAGAGAGTGCCGCTATGACGTCGCCGGTTGTAGCGCAGTGTCCGTGCACGGACGTTATTCGGGAGTTCTGGAACACGGCGACGAATGCCAATCCCAGTGTCGTGCAGATGGAGCGAGAGATGGCGGTAAGTGGCTAAAAACCAAGAGCGGTATTTTACGGGAAAATGCCCCCTCCCCCATCGAACGGGTGAGGTATTTTGACTTTCGCGAAATCAGGCGCAATGGGTAATCCGAACACAATGCGAGGACTGGAAGCCTGACTGGCAGGAGTGGCGTGGACAAAGACTGGGTTTCTCTCGGGACACGGGACCGATTCCAAACTTGTAAAATCTATAGCGATTCCGATGCCGATTCCTTCGAAAAACACCGATATTCGATGCCGATGCTGATTCTTCCCCTGCCCAAGCGTTGACACACCTGGTCCCCCAGCAAGGCCAACTATAAAATATTTTACAGCCTGCCGTAATGAACCTCCATGAAATTCTTCGATTTTAGACAACCGTCATTTGCCCTAACCCATCGATGCTGTGCATCTGCCAGGAGAACGGTATATGTTGCCAACCTGGCTCGAATACGGCACCAACGTCCGTCCAGTTCATCCCGTACTGCGACGCTGTTGGAGGTGTGTTATCGTACTACAACCCTGTGCATGTGGACCGGGACGGGCCCGAGTCTCGTTCTCAGACACCGCCCGTACGTCCGTTCAACGCCCGGCTCCTTAGAAAAAACTAAGTGTTTCCGACAAAATTTCAAGTGCAGTTCGTCAATTTTCCTCATTTCGATTGACGCCACCTTTTCCGGGTACGCTTTTATTATGGACGGTACCATATCGATACGGTAGTTGTCAGGCCGGGCCTGCGCTATTCCCGTCTCGAAAAAAGTCCCGCCAGGCTCCGCGCCGGGCCGGGCCTCGATTATGAGGCCGCTAGTTCTACGCAGGCTACGGATCTGTTTAAGGCTTTAGGGTGTGGGGTTACATGTACTGTGGTCAGGACCCTCCTGCTCTCTCGCTGTCGAACTCAGCCAACAGGAGGCATCTCTTGCGATTTTTTTTGGTAATCGCTTCGTTGTAGAGTGCCACATGTACGTCGTCCAGCAAGGCGAGAGGGTACCAGCGGGACTGCAGTGCACGGACGGCAACAGTTTCTTGATGTCCGACCAGTACGTCAATCCCGTTGGCCCAACGTTGGTCGACATGACCCCAACATCGCCCTATATGAAGGCTCTGTCTGTATGCTGCGGCGGATGCAAGCCGATTGAGCCCGCGAATGAAGTCTGCACTGGACCAGCCACGCCCTTGTAGCCACCCGAATCAATATCGTCCTTTCGCTTTTCCGACGTTGATAGATGACAAAGGTCCTCTCCATCATGATGTTTACTATGATGATTAATAACACCACTTTTTGTTGCTCACCGAGCGCCTTGATGCTTGTTAGTGCCGATTTTTGGTTACCTTTTTGGGGCCATCCACTGCCACGGAAGCGTGGAACGCCCTTGGTAATCATCACATTAAAAATATGACATTGATTTTCTAAATTGCCAAAGTGGCCAAAATATGCCAAAAAACTTCACATTTTTACCTTGACCAGACTGCCGCGAATTGTTTTTGACTTAGCAAAATAGCTCAAATCACAGGGTGTGTGCGTGTGGGACGTGATGACCGTACGGAGCTCAAAGCGAAAGTGCTCGCAATAAGGGTATTTGTAGCCAAGTTATCTTCATTCGTTCATTAATCATGGAATTGACTAAAGCGAATCGTGTATTCCTGGTACAGGCATGTGCGGAGTATACAGTCATGAAATTTCAGTGAGCTGTGTGTGCGTTCTTTCTATTTAGACGTTGCATCTTCTGGAGAATCACAGGAAGCGCTGCACGGCGACAAAATCTCTAGAAGAGCAGACTGTTTACTCACATAATTTGGCTCCGGCCAAAATCCGCCTCTACCTCTTGACCTAGAGTCGTGGTAAATGCTCTAAGCGCCAAACTGAACGCTAGGAATTGGAGAACCCCCCCCCCCGAGCCGAGCACCCTATCTGAGTTGGATACCCCCTCCCCTAGTCGTCCATGGTCCCGAGGTTAATATGTGCAGTCCAGATTTTTTTTGACGGCCAATCCAGAACGTATGCCTCTTTTACTTTGTGATCTCTGTCCCCCCCCCAAAGTCCTGCTCCGGATCCGGAGAAGCTAAGAGGGCCCCGCCTCGGCTAAAGCAGAAGCCAATTTTTAGACATATGTAAACCTACCTTAAACCTTAAAATAGAACCCTGGACATACCAGTTACTTAAAAAAACTCTAATTTACCAGCCAGTGTAGAGAGGTGTTACGGAACGGTATCTACTGTGTACCTCGTACTAGATTCTCAAGGTCCCCTGCCGCAATACACCGCCCGTGGTCGGCACCGACGATCCCAGCGACGTCCTTGATGAACCACGTCGAGCTGCTACTTTCGATCGCTGAACATATAGGTCGTATGCGACGGTATCTCTGTCTCACGACCAGCAAGACATTCAATTTTCTTCGAGGCAAAATAAGAGGGGTCGTATGTGTGTTGACGTGTTTCGTCGAAATGCTTGAATGGGACCCGAAGTGCCCAAAATGTCGGCTGTAAACGCGTGTGCCCAGCTGGACACGCTCCCCGTCACAGTCCCGAATATCCTGGTATTTGTGATTACCTTTTCGGTACAGGACCGGTTTTGAAATTTTCTACTCTCGGTCCCCGTCAGGACATAGTGGCATTCAGTTAGGGTGCGTGCACTTTCAGGAATTCTCGAAGCTTACATTGTCCGACTATTCCACTGATCGCGTAGCACAATTTGCACGAGCTATTCGTCCCGTCATACATGTAGTGCGATACTGTTCGATTACTAGCGTATGCATAGGCGAAGCACTGCTTGGCTGCTGAAGCTGACCTAATTGTAGCGCAGTCGCTGGACGAAAGGTAGTAACCATCGGGCAGTTTGAAGTAGCGATGGACTGCCGTCGACTAAAAACAGGAAGCTTTAAGGTGGAGTACCACAAGCGGCTGCTCAAAGGCCAAAAGGCTAATATCACGTTCGCGCAGCAACATCCGGCAGAAATGTTCTAATCCACGTCGTTGGACAATTATCTAAGGGAATGTACGGAAAATATGTTATAACTGACAGAGCTCTTTTTGGACCCCCTCCGTCTTGTCAACAGTTGTCAGCATGCTCTGATCCCCCTGCCAGCTATACAAAATTCTCGACGTTATTGTCAACGATAGGGACGAACTACTACTTTATACTACTTGACCATGTTCTAGCGGTCAGGGTAAGAGGCCCGCCCAAATGGCGTAGCTAGGGGGGGGCCATGGGGGGGGGGGCATGTTACCCTACTCTAGCCTCGCCGGG
>JNEY01000507.1:0-28975 GCA_020875895.1 Aphelenchus avenae | reverse complement strand
AAAAAATCTAACTAACACAGCGACAGTGACTACGCTTCTGTCACCTAGGTTCGCCTGGAACTGCACACGAACGGGAGCGTTCAGAGGAAGGAAGTGGTCACACAGACGTCCAAACGAAGCGAGCCGATAATGGTCATCAACTTTGCGAAGCCATTCAAGGTTCGGTTTGCTCTAATAGCGACGCGTACAGCTCATCATAGTTTGTTATGCCAGAAAGTTTAGGTTTCGGCTGACAAAATGTGCACCGTTCTAGCCAACATTAAAAGGCCAGCCGAGTCGTCGCTGTCTTCACGGTAGCGCTCAGCAGATTGTGAAGACGGACATTGGCGTCATTACCTTCTCTTTCTCGAACAGCAATCTGTCTACGACATATTTTGGTGAAAAAGGCCAAGTGCGTCAGATCACCTTTAAAGTGTGAGTGTCGTCATTTGTTTTCTTTTCATGCCGCTTCTTACGCGGCTTCATTTGTATAAAGTATGCTTATCGAATCACGTTTTATTGTGGTACTGACGACTTAAGAGCCACTGGTACATGCAAAGTTTTGATGGCCAACGCCAAGTCGAATCCAAAACCGTTTACGCTCGGCCGAACATCCGGAAAACTTCAGTCAACTTTTCTGCTTGAAAAAAGCAACGTTACCTGCAGATAATAGCGCGCTTTCCCCTCGCTGGACAGCTGTATCAAACGTATTATGGGCTAAGTCATCTTGACTGGCTATCGTTTAGTGAAGCAGATGAGTTGTTTGCACTTGCGCACGGCAGAATTCTTTGTTTGCCAATCGCGGTGCGGTCAATGGGATCGGGACCGCTAATTCGCTACCGCTTCGGAGAGAAGCGGCACTTGAATCAACGACGAGAAAGATACCCATCAATCGAGTCTCTTTACCCGTCTTTCCTCAGATATCTCTCGGCGCGATGGACCCGCTAGTTGACGCTATTCTCGAGAACGCAAAAACGGAGGTGAAGGAAGAAGCGGATGCCGGACCTGAGGCGCCGCTGAGTGCAGCCGAGGCAAACGAAGTGAGCAATGAGCATCAACAAGAAGACGAAGTGATGCAGGTAAGCAATGCTGCAATACATAAATTGCGTCATCATCGTTGGAAAATGCCCCCCCCCCCCACGTGCTTCTCTCTAAGGTGACGACCCAACTCACAGTCCCCTCCTTTCCCATTCGTTACCAATCCTGTGCAACCGGGCCCTAGGCCGGGCCGGGAACGGGCCGGGCCCGAGCCTTGGTTTTGAAAAAGAAGGCGGGCCCCGGGCTGCGCCTAGGGTAGGCCAGGCCCGGCCCGTTTGGGCCCGGTTAGGAGCTTAAAAACTTACAATTTCTGACCAAATTTTTACCTATCTTCGCGTCATACGCCAAAAAAATCGCTACGGTGGCGCCTGCTGCAGGCTGTTTTAGATGACAGCATTCTAGGAGCATATGCTAAAGTATGATATGATAAAAACTTCGACCTTCAGAAAAGTACCAAAGGGGGTACCAAGGGAAATTTTCGGACAGGACAAAAATCTTAAGGCCCGCCGGGCTTTTAAGGCCCGTCCCGGCCCGGGCCTCAAAAGGAAAAAGGACCGCGGGCCGGGCCGGGCCTCGACTTAAAGGCCCGTTGCACAGGGTTGTTCGTTCCGTATCCTCGTCCTACTCCCTGACGTCATGTCATATAATTAGATGTGTGGGCGCTCCCTTATCGTCCATGCTAAATTAGTAATTTTATTGTTGCCGCCGAACTTTTGACTGCATTCACTGCATTCAATGTTTTCAATGACACCTAGCTAACGAAGATAGGAACCCTTGACATGGTTGAATCGAGCTGGTTGGCAGTCTTTGTCTGGAGAAGTGAAAAAGTGTCCCTAGCCAAGCAGTTTCTTGGCGACATCCGCTTTTAGACGCCAACCGACGGGGACGAGACGAACGATGACAGTGATCCTGCTTTCGATACAAGCCGGCCGAGCAAAAATCGCAAGAGCAACCGCAAACAGTTCGCTAAAAATGGAAAATGTAAGCACCGGCGAGCGCAAAATACCCACTACTTCAATAGCTAACTATTGACCCTGTTTCCGATTATGGACCCTTCTGCAGAGCACGACCTCTGTCGCATTCGTTGACTTTAGCGGTGTCTTGGAATTTGGTTTTCCGACGTTTCTTGGCTCCGATGTCCGAAAAAACATGTCGGAATTCCGGTTTTAACTATAAGAAATGCCGAGCCGTTCGAAGCCACCAGCGCAAATTTTGCCCGTTTTGTTAAAATTTCTACTAAAAATGTTATTTTATAACGTTTTAGGCCGCACAAGAAAGCAAGCAAATTGTTTCTCCTGCACAGTGTGTGACTTCTCGACTCCATACGCGCAAGTTCTCCAGCGCCACATTCGCCGCCACACGGGTCAGAAGCCGTACGAATGCGAACTCTGTGAGAAGGCGTTCTCCCTGCGAGCCACGCTTACACAACATCGACGCACACATTTCGCCGAAAAGTAAGTGGTCTCTAGTAAAATACCTAGCGAACACATTTGCGATAGACCAAAATTCCGCGAGACCGAACAGGAGGTGCAGGCTTATGTGGAACCGGCTCGGGGTGCGTATGGGGAGGATTCTGCAGGTTGCAATGTTTAACGGACTCCTCGCGTTCGATCCAAAGCGCGCATTCTAGCGAATGAAAGATATCGTTTTTTTCGTAATTTGGCTAGGAAAGTTTTTCAACGCCCTTAGTTTGCTCAACACGCGGACTCTCAACGGAAAGGGGACCGTTTATCAAATTACTGGCCTTCCGGGCCAGAAGTGAGAGATCGATAGATCGACTTTCAAGTTCAAGACCAAAGCAATGGGTTCCCTCCTAATCTGTGGAGACATGAGAGAGAGTCGGACGTTTTTAAATCTTGCAAAGCGTGGTTAAGGCGTCTGATGGGACTTTCTCACTTCGTACCAAACAGGACTGGGCGGATCAGTGAAAACGATTCTATTTGACTCTTCGGCCTAGTATTCCGAGAAACCTGAAGCCTGAACTGGCCTGCGCAAACCTGAACTGAAACATGAATCCGAAAATCCCATGTACCTCAAACCTGAAATCTGAACTCTGAAGATTCCCGAAGGATGAATTTAAGAGATGAAGGTAGAGGTAGTAACTGTGCGAGTAGACAAAAACCAAGTTACATCAAAGCCCGCCGCAGGCGAAGCCGTGAGGTTTTCGTGAAAATGTGGACAAAATACATGGTACAATGGCGCCTGGAGGCGCCTAGCGGCGGGCAACACTAGATACCTGGAACACAGGCATTTTTCGCCTTGAAGCCTGAAACCGGAACTAGAAACCCAACCGAACCCCAAACTTGAAGCCTGAATTCAGGTGCAACCTTGGTCTACGCAAATGCTGCGCAGCTTAACCAGCCGATTCAGACCCTTCAAGTGTCGTCACTGCGACTTCGCGTGCAGTCAGAAGCGCAATCTTTATGGCCATGAGCGAACGCACTTCGAGAACCGATTTCAGTGCCCGCAGTGCCCGAAGAAATTGAGCAGTCGGCACTCTCTTCGAAGACACCTTGAGCTGCATTCGGACACCGTCTACACTTGCGATCGTTGCGGACACAAGTCAAAGAGCGACGCCGCATTGGATGAGCATAAGCGGAAAGCAAAGTGTACGCGTGAGGCGACGCTCACGTGCGAGCATTGCGACTACAAGACAAGTACCGGTACGTATCATTTTGTGAACCCTTAAGGGTCGACTAGTCGTAATGCCGCCAAGCAAGCTTATTAGTACCCAAGCATAAGGCAGCGCGAGGAGTGAGAGAGGGCTAAAAAGTTCAAATTTTCAACGGATTTTGTCGCCTATACCCTCTCATACCTCTGGTTACGCCCATTCATAGGCAAAATTTTCGACGAATTGAGTCAACTAAACTCTAAACTCGCTTTGGCGGCAGGCGGCCAAATCTACAAAGCAAACTTGTATTTGTACTTTTTGTATTTCTGCTTTTTACTGATGTCAAATAACTTTAAAAGAGCAGTTTAATTCCAGTTTAGGGCTAAAGTACCGACATGTCCACTTCGCAGGTCCAATTCGTATCAAAACAAATACCGTTTTAGAGACTTAAATATCGGTAGCTATGAGGACTCTTTCGAGTGAATCAAAGTAATTTCAAAGCGCTATTTTTTAGCCTGGCTTCCGGCCGCCTTGGAAATAATTTGCACGTCACCCTCACTCACTCTGACTTCACCGTCTTTGCGAAGACCCGTATCGGAACTATGGGAGTGCGTTAATTGCTTTCATCTTTGTAGCATACCTTCTTCGTGAGCATATGAAGCGTCGCGATGTCAATAACGATCGCTGTCGAGGGCCGGGAAAGGCAGCCACGGCAACGTACTACACATGTCCCACTTGCCGCTACACGACGTCTTCTAAAGACCGCTACGAAGAGCACCTTCTCCGTCGCATAAGAAATCGCTGCCCGCAGTCAAATCGCAAGAGGATCGTTCCGTCGGCTCCATTGATGTTCGTGCGAGCGGTAAGCAATGCGGGCTTTTATAGTAAGGGCGGTCTAAGCACACTTTTTTGCTATTGTAAAATGTCTAAATTGCGAATTTAGCCCAGCATATCATGTTATTTTTATAATAAGGAGATCATTTTTGGATTTATTTATTTTTTACATTATTCATGCTAAAGCGAACCGCTTCTTCTATTATTTTATTTGATCGTACCGCCGGTAGCGGCTGCAGTTGTCACAACAAAGCAAGGTTCGATCATCCATGCAATCCTTCACACGTCATGGAAGTCAATGAGACAATTAAACATTACGTGCCAAATGATGTCTGGGTAGGAGGGCAGAGATGACAAGTCGTAGATACGCATGAATTGCTTGAAACTTAGGTAAGAAGGTTTCTCGAAAAGACTTTTCCTCTTCGAAGGAAATGGTCGCATTATCGCATTTTGCCTAAGAAGTTGAAAGGACGGAACAAAGGGACAGCACGATGACAATAACAGGTGCATGTCGGGCATGTTCTACACGTTTCATGTTAGTCCCTCACCGTAGCAGGAAGGGAAGGCCTCCCTCCTTCGGCATTCCACAAAAAGGCGGCATTGAAGCTAAGCTCGTGCACTGTAACGGGGCATGCTTTAGCACCGCCGCTTCAACTTCGTCGACTCCAAGGATCAAAACCAGGTCGGCCCTAGCAAGAACCTACCCGGACTCGGACTACATCCTCGCAAGCAGACGCCCGAAAGCGACGAGTCTGAGTAAACGCTTCTTCCGCTCCAATATCGCCTTCTAATGCTGATGTTCCCTACAACGTTTATTCGCTTCGCGTTTTCCAGTGTACGAATAAAACTGTGCAACCTACTACGCAATGCGCAGAGACCATTAGCTTGAATTTGAGATAAGGCCCGTGTGCATTCAAAATTCGCACTCACAATAACCTTCGCAGTAGGACTGTATTTTTGTAAGCACCCCGTTTAAAACCACGCTATATTCGTACTCGAGTGCGAATATAGCTTCAGTCCGACTGGGGTTACATTCTGGCATCGACGGTGGTCAACAGCCTAGATTCGGGTGATTAGAAGCATGCCAGCGCGCCTTGCTGGCCGTTATGGCGTGGCGCATCCCGCCAAAGACTATTTGCCCAGATGTCTCAAGGATATTCGGTCACAACCGGATCACTTTTCGACAAGCCCATATTCGCGAGCCGCATGTAGCCTAGAGTGCTCCTGGTGTAGCAAAAATGATTTTAGGATTTTAGGAGTAGGAGTAGGAGTTTAGGAGACCGGCTGATGATGGAAACAGTACCGAAAGTAAAAACATGAACGTTCTATTGTCGAGTGTCTCGCTTGCAGTCGTCATTGTCTGCTTCGGCGTGTCCCGATGGATGGCCCGCGGTCAGAGACGCCAAGAAATGCTACAAGGTAGGGGGGCTCACTAACTTACTGGCGACTCTGTGATCCGTCAACGACCTTTTGGTTCAGTTCTTCCCTGAGCCGTCACCTGGAACGAGGGCAGAAGCAACTGTGGCCGCTTGGGAACAAGGCTGATCCCGAGACCATAAAACCGACGTTACCGTTCAAAGTAAGCCCTTTGAGCACTCAAACATGCTCTAATACAGGGATGCGGGATGAAATCTTAGAGACCGATACCGATACCGATACTAAAAACCCGATAGTATCGGTATCGATTCGATACCGATACCGATACTTATCACATTTCCGCGGTCATTTGGAAGCCCCCTAAGTCAATCTTTTAACGCACAAAATGTAGAAAAATGCAGCAAAAATTATGTAATCCTTAGAGGGGGGGGGGGGTCCGACCCCTGATTACGGTTGATTGCAGGGTGGAGGGGGGGGGGGGGCGAAGGCCATGATTACGTAATCAGCACTAGACAATATGACCCGCCGCTAGGCGCCGCCCATAGCAAGTCTTGACTATATTTTGCAAATTTTGACATAAAATGTCGTTGGTATCGCCTGCGGCGGGCCTTTTTTCAATTTAGGCTTGAACAAGTCTAGACCAAATTTGCCCAATTTTGTCTAAAATTGTGTTAATGTCGCTTGCGTCGGATAGCCTCCGTTTTCTCGGAACCGAATTTTTTGTTCAGTTTCGAGACAGAGCCAGGCCAATTTTAAGCGAAAATTTCTGTGCGGCCCCTAACTCAATATGTTTTAAATTATTTGAGTTGGAATTTGTTAGGTTTTCATTAAGATTTGCATTGAATTTCGGCTGATGGAAACACTAAAACAATCTTAATCCGGGCAGATTTTCTCATGACCGATACCGATACTAAAAACCCGATAGTATCGGTTTTCGATACCGATACCGATACCCGCATCCCTGCTCTAATATTCATTTAGTTCGTCCCTGCGAAGACCTCTGACACGTAGGGCAATCACGACCGGGCCTACCACATCGCTCCGCGCTACACCACGGGTAATGGCAGCGGCGTATGGACTTTGGCTAGCGATAGCCGTCCGAGCTACACCAACAGGATCCTCGGATATGACGGTGCCGGCAGCGAAGGGGAATGCGCCGGGGACGTATTGCTGGGCAACGGCAAACGCTTTTGGGAAGCTGATGATTGTGATGGGTGCATCGACTATCGTTCGACGCTGTGCGAGCTCCCGAAGGCCGGTCCGACAAAGCCATCACCGTCAAGTGGCACGAAGGGAAAGTCAGCAAATGTGGCGACGTCGTGGCCGCACGGACACGACCCCGGCTGCGCAATGCAAGAGGGCCAGTGAAGGGCCGATCGTGCAAGACGGGCCCTTACGCCAGGGACCTCCAGACCCGCTGCGCTGCATCTTGTGGTCTCTGCAAATAACGCAGTGAACACCAACGATTCAGTGCTCATAGCTCGAATGTCATCAATAAACTGCCCGACTACCGAGTTCCTTTCCCACGCTAAAACTAAAGCGGCGGCCTGTCCGGCAATAAGTTTTCGAGTTCGCTGAAGTCTTCAAGGGTTCACACACTCTCGTCCTTTTTATCGAACATAAAAAGTTCAGGGCTGTCGAGTTTTGCAACTTCATAAGGCGCCAAATGTGCGCACTATAAACGTCGTATTAGCGCATTCCCAAGACATCGTCGTTCCGTGGACAGCTCTTGATATCTAGTGCCCATTAAACATTTCCTCTATTGTGGTTTCTGGCCGAAGAGCCATTCTGAAATTCTTAAGTATGGCTTGAATTTGGGCTTGGACTTCCTTATTGTGCAGCAATGCAAGACATTCCGACTGAGATTTTTATTAATGTTTTGTGGTTCCACGTTGTTCTTGGCGTGCTTTCTTGCATCGCATACGCGTACATCGTCTGCGTCAATCCCCGTGAAAGAAAGGTAGATATTCCCGAAGATTCTCTGCGCTACTTTACTTCCCATTGTTCTTTGGAAGGCAGGATGTGTACAGAATGGGACCGACCGATCCAAAATATGGCATCAAATGCACCGAGCCGCACGCTGAGTCCCCGCCATGCCGATGGGCTAGAAAAAGCACTGCTTGCAAAAAATTTGTTTCAAGAAATCTGTATTTATCGTCTCAACAGAGAAAGGAACCAATATTCTCTTTAGAACTCCAAATGAAACTTTAATCGATGTTGATGTGGACAACAAACACTTTAAGAGTATACCGTATTTCCTGTAATTATAGACCCCCTCTAATTACCGCCCCCCTCTAATTAGGGCCCTCTTTGGACCCGTACAAAATATTTAGGCCCCCTTTAATTATGGCTCCGGGGCTATAACTAGAGCAACAGTCAACAATCCATTTAAAAGGTAACGTTTGACTTGCCACTTTTTATCCTCATTGAAGTGAACCAAAGAGGGGACCCTTAGGTGTCCACTTGGAGAATACCTCCCAGTAATGATACACCATGAGACTACTGCCATTACACGTCTTAAGGCACGTAGAACACTATGGGATACTCGCCATTCTTCACCATATTTGTCAAATTTTGATGAATTTTTGGTCGATTCTGGCCGATTTTCGGCAAAATTTCCTCAGTTTTTCGCGGACCTTCGGCCCATGAAGTGGCAAAATAATTAGATCCCCCCTCTAATTAACGCCCCCGCCCTCTAATTAGGGCCCACTTTGGAACCGGACTAAAAAATTATGGCCCAAGGCTATAATTACAGGATTTACGGTATCTTAGAGCGTTTACTACTTTTTTTTAGAGCGGCATTACTGCCAACAAGACCATCGCATCTCGATGCCGAAGCCTGGCTCGACGTATTCCAATGTCTTCCGCGGTCGGATCAGGACGCCCTGGAGGTCGTTTGCCGTCGGTTTCGAGAAGCTTTACAGATGCGTCCCAGCGCACTCAGCGTACGATTCATCGCTTATGCGGGTTACAAATCGTCATTTCCTCGCACGTTCTCGGCTACCGCAGCGAATGGGAATCGAATCACTCTTGAATGGCCAGACGCCGGCAAAGAGCGTATAATCAATGCTCTCCGCCGCAGTTATGTAGAGCATCTGGACGTGTTCGGAAGCGTCAGCAAGTGCTTCATTGACGCTGTTTTCGAAGCGAGTTGCAGCCTGACTCGGCTCGAGTCGATGTTTATTGGCATGCACGCGTTTCCGCTGGACACACAGTCAAGGTTAGTCTGGCTAGCGTTTTCCCTCCTTTAGAACCGTCAGAGGGAACCACAATAGCACTCAAAAAGTATTTTGCTCTGATTCCGATTCTTTATTGGACTTATTTGCATGGCTTTCCGTACTTTTCTGCGCCTTATTGAAAGCCATTTGAGGCGCACAACACTTGGTACCAAGACTGAGCAGGCTTGACTACCCTCTTAGTAGGGTAGACAAGCCTGTCCAGGCGCACTGGCTACCCAGACTCCTTGGACCCAGACCTGCTTGAAAATTTGGATCGAGTTTCGTGTTGCTTTCAGAAACGCCACGGAAATGCGCATTCAAGCCTTCGAACAGCTTCGCCGACTCATTTCACGCATTCGATCCGACGGCCGATCGGACTTTGTCTCAGGCGACGACGAGTCGCATCCGGACCAGCCCATGGTCGAACTGCTTTATCAGATCTGCGCCAGCTGCGGACTGATCCATGCGTCCGTTAACGCGCACCGATACGGCTGGCACATCCGTTTTAACAATTCCGATTAGCCATTGTCGTTTAAGCCGGAAAGACATTTTGGTTAATAAAAGTGGCGTGTCACGTAAATGTAATCACATTGCTTGTAAAAAGCATCGATAACGTTGTCTTCCGTGCCCTTGAATGTTAGCCGTCCGACGAGCTTATCAAGTTAGTACCAAGACCATCGCATCTTTCTGTGGAAGGCTGACGTGGCCTGATCTGGCCTGGCCTCTCTCATTTCCAAGAGCGGCACCTGCTTGGATACGTCATACCAAACGTGGTTCCTTCAAGCGCTATATATAACAGCTGGGAGACACTGCTGAAATACGAGTTGCTTTGCTTGTCACTGGGCAACGTGCCTCCTTTGTAGAACTGGGCTCGTGTGCAGACCCCCATAAGGAACTGCCAGATGAAAGTGGCGAAGATATGGCTCAGATGGTGTTAATCAAAGTGGTGTATGTCCGGCTCCTTTTGCTCACCGACTAACATCGGTCTTTCTTTTACCGACTCCCCCACCACCCATACATTTATGTATGTTTTAGGACTGCAGCCTCACGACTTTTCCGCCTAGTAGGGATGTCGCCTTTTGTCACGCGAAGAGGTGCAAAAACAAGACCGAGAAGACACACTCAGGTCTCTGCTTTTGCCTTGAGGAGCTTAGCTCACGATGGCTGTACAGCAAGAATCCTGCCGCGCGCGACCGGCATTTTATACAGTCAAGCATTTACAACACTTAGCAAATTTGGTTAATTTAGGACCTTTGCAAGTGGCTTCCATTGTTGCCAGCGTCGCGAGACTTACGCTCAACTCGTGTTGCCGGATGTAAATCTAGGTATCCGCCGTCGGTAACTGAGAGCTCGAGCACTCTTCCGAGCCTTTGCCGCAGATCATCGAAGCTCGGCCGATCTTCGGGAACCAACCGGCAGCAATCCGTTATTATGGTGTACCTGAAGTCACTGTCCTGCTAGCTCAAGGTTGATGAGATGAAGAATAGTACCTGCAGGGTCAGGGGTCGTATTTAGCGAGGGGGTGCACCAGTGGAGGAACCTTTGGTTACGAAAATTTTTTTAAGAAAGTCGAAAGAAAGAAAGAAAGTTAAGATGAGTATAAAGTCGAATTTGGTCTAGAAAACTTAGTAACGCTGTATACGCTATTTCTAATGTTATCTAAGCCGCTTGGCGGCCATTTTGACACACTGTAAGGCCCTATTTCACTATTCCGGACAGGGCCCGCCTGGTCGTCGAATCCTAAATACAACCATAACGGGTGTACCATTAGCTAAAGTACAGCCAAAACACTCGCATATCGCAAGGACAGTCCGCCGGCTGCTGTAGGCGTAATCCGTCGGTCAAGGATGCAAGAAGATTCTCAGCAGCGATGTCTGCGAACGGTTCATCACCGGACGTGAAGATTTCGTGCAGCAGCAACCCGAAGGACCACCTTAACCTATTCTTTTCACGAAACCCTTCTTCCTGTGACTTACGTGTCTGATTTCGTCGAGAATACACCAGCTTTAAGAGTCTCTGGCGCCGCTCTCTTGACCGGAAGACGTCCGTAGTTCTCGTTGGGGTAGACGTTGTCCGATGCATCCCTGGAGAGACCGAAGTCGGCGACCTACGAAGGCTAGCTTACCAAAACGAGCGTCGCGGCGCGTGCTTCGAACCTTAGCAACTAGTCCGTCCGCCAAAAGTACATTGCGTGCCGCGAGGTCCCTGTGAACTATGCCTTTGGAGCATACGTAAACCTGCAAATAAATAAAGATATCCAGGTCTGACGGGCAGCGAGAGGGATGTCCGTGAATGTTCACGTTTCTATTCCGAGGTCCGAACGAGCAGATTATATTCTGAAATTTGAAATTTTTTATTCTGAATAGTGAACCAGAAAATGGCCTAAACTGCGAAGCTGAACAACTTTCTGAAGCAGGACTGGGCGGGACTGAGTCTCGGTGCTCGAAAAAATCCGTACTGGCCGAGTCTGTTCTGAGTTCTGAACTAAGGATCGGCAGTCTGTACCTGTACCGGACTTCGTACCGTACTGACACCCTCCGTACCGTAACGAACAGTACAGGACGCCATCGTAACGGGCCGTAGCACGTTAAGATACGGTACTAGTGCGAGCCGTACTGGTGTTAAATATCGAGAGATCTGTGGTTGCATGGCCGTACCGTACTCCGTACTGACCGTTCTCACACGTACCGTTAGTACAGCACTACGGTATGATACGGGCGTAACCCCTCTGCGCTTGCCGATCTGTACGTATTCTGACTTTAGTTGCACCCGCTCCCGTGCGTGATCCGTGACGTGATGACAACTCGCGTGGCGTCGCCGCTGACGTGAATCACGCCACGTATCACGGCCTTCACGTCGTTATCACGGTCCCCTTTTTTACGACCCGTGATCCGTGACGTGACGGGCGAACACCCCCGTGGGTCCGTGACGTGAATCATGGCCTCGATCACCTTCACGGACGACTAAGTTTACTGTGTTCTGAACTGGAAAACTTATGTTCTTAGTGTGAATCCAGGAGCACCTTCGGCGACGCCTATCTTACCATGCCGTCGCTCACTTGCCACGAAATCGAGACCCGCTGACGGTAGTAAGCAACTGGATCAAGACGCCTCTAGGTCGGTCCCTTTCAGTGCAGAAGCTCACGAATACCTACCGGTGCATCATTGACTTGGGCCTTGCGTCGTAGCCACCTCAGCAGATCGCCTTCACTGCAGTACTCAAAGACGAGCATGGGCCGATCCGGATCCTGAGCCACGAAGCCCATGAATTCTACGACATGTGGATGGGATCCGAGTTGCTTGTGTCGCTTAATTTCCCGCCATATGTCGTCCCTTTATGCACTGATTTAAAACGTGGGTTTGCCCTTTCGAGGATATACCTTGCGCTAGCCGAAACACTGGTAAGGACCTTCACTGCCACGTATAGTCTCTGCTCGTATGCACGTCCTGATGGCAGGGGCTGTCGCTTTCGGGCAGCCAAGAGACCCTTGTACACGTTCGAGAAATGGCCATAGCCTAGTATTTCGTCGCTCAGCGACTGCAGATCCTCCGCTCTGATCTGCATTTCATCCGTGGGATGGCCTGTCGGCGTACCCCTGCAAGGAAACGTTTTGTCCGAAATTCCACTACAACGCATTACCCGTTCCTACGGAATGTCCAATTCCGCCTACGTGACTCGTGAAAGGCAAGCATGAACCTGAATTCCGTTATTAGTGGCCTATGCCTATGGACTAAGATGATGGCACCGTGTTCTCAGGAGTGTGCTTCGATGGCGGTATGCCATAAAGGCGCTAGCAGGAAGCACACACAATAGCAAGCTGCACGCGACGGACAGGCCTATGAGTAGGCTCACTGAAGGGATGGAAGTTTTCGCTAAATGACAATAGTCTTCTTTTCTAAGACTAGAGAGTGCCTGGCACCGCCACATTTGGTGTTGTTCTGGTAGTTGTAGTGGTGGTAGTTCTGTATCGACAAATGTCCTTGTTACCGCCCTTCTTTTTCGCAATTTTGACCACAGTTTGCATTGCGTAGTCAATGGAGACGAAGTATTGGTGAAATAACGGTATCCCTGGAACAGGAGGGTCAAAAAGGACAAGTCATCGTGAAGGACCTTTGGACGCTCCCTCTCTGGTCCTTATTAAAGGCATTGGTATATAAAGGACATGCCGAAGTAGAACTGGGCGCAACGGTTGTCGTCCGCTAAGCTCTGGTTCGTGACGTTCGTTATCCGCAAATAGCAGAGTCCATCCAGTTGGTAGACGACGTTTTGGAAGTCGATTTGGAACGCGATGGATCCGGAGAGTGTGAACTACGTAATTCCGCTTGCTTGTTGCACCCAAGCGAGACAACATACATCAATTGGCGGATAGCTCCTACTGCATTCTACGCGGAATCGTCCGTAGTTGTCCATTGATGCGCCGTATTCCTTTGCAATAACATTAAATAGGCTCTGAAAAAGGCGAATATACGGTCGCAGTCTTTAGTGAGCGTCTAGAAAATACGTAATACTGATTTAGCATTTTTTCGCGCCCTTGTCAGCACTGACCCGACCTCCCTCCCCCTTGTCAGACTGATGCCACGCTGTTAAATGACCTAGTTCCATCCATGGTTTCTAGTGACATACTCCAAACACGGGCCGAAATAATGAGAATTAGAATCCCGCCGCAGGCAAGACCAACATAGTTTTAGGCAAATTGCTTAAAGAATGCAGAAAGTTCGCTCTGGTGGCGCCTAGCGGCGGGCCAAAAAGGCAACTTTCGGCGTATGTCGTGGTAAAACTTCAACTCGTGAATTCAACTCGTGAACATGGCCCCACGCTTAGGCTTAGGCTGAGGCCGTTAGATTTGGCTCAGGCTTAGGCTTACCCAAAGTGCATTTTTCTGATTCACCGCGATAACACCTTTTGGCCTATTCACGAGCTGAACCATGCAGCCACTTCCACGAGTTGAATTCACGAGTCGATACCCGTCCGTACATCGTGCTGACGTCAGCAGTGCCCCGAGCCTTCCCCCTTCACTCGCACCCCTTGTCAGCATTGACCTGCCCCCTTCTTCCCATTCATGGTGACACAGTTTCGGGACGCTACCTTTACTATGACATCGCTCTTGTTTAGTTGGGAGAACATACCTGTGGCAGAACGACGTCATTCTCCAAGAGGAGCGCAAAAGCGTAGCTGAAAGGCTCGATGACACTCGAGGCACCAACGGAAAGGCCATCAGCAAAAACATTCGTGTAGGCTGAGCAGTATCCACCGAAGTCTTCCGCAGACGACACCGTTGTGAAATCCGCGCACATGTGCAAAACTGCTTTGCCAAGCCCCAGACCGCCGGCGACGGAGCTCTCAGTGCATTCGCGGTTCAGAGCGTACGTAAAGGGCATCGTATTGATCATTCCGGCCAAAACTTGAGGACCGATAAACCCATCATACGGCTGGTTGCTGTAGAGGCGCTTTGACATCGCCTGGTCGCCAACCAACCACTCAGGTTGAAGTGGAAATGTCGGGGCAGTTGGGACCTTAACGTGCGCGTTCTATTATTAGCGCGCTAAGAGCATATTTTACCCCAACACGAGGAATCGTACATGTTTGGAAAACTGTTATCTTTAGCTATTTGGCTTGTGTTTAATTTCTCTCCAAAAATATTTCCCCCAGCAGAAAACTATACTCGTGCACACTAACGCCATACGGTTTACGTCCTGAATATGAAAAACTGTACTAAGGATCAGCCACCGGTAGCCGTTCCGCGCTCGGAACCGTACGGGCCTCTCCGTACCGTACTGATTTTCCCATACCATACTCCTTACTGTACAGTAGAGATAGGGGCTGACCACCCGTACCGTAGCCGTACACGTAATGACCCCTGCCGTACCGTAGCCGTACCCGTATTTTACTACTACTATGGCCCGTAAAGAGGCTGAAATTGTAGCCGTACCCTAAACCCGTACTGACCGACCACCCCCGCACCGTAGCCGTACCCGTATTTTACGGCAACGGCTACGGGTACGGCCCGTAGTACGTTACGGGTCCCTATCTCTACTGTACAGTACGGTTCGGAGTTCGCCACGGGGCGTAGTACGGTACGGTACGGCCGTAGTACGGGCCGCACTGGTGCTAAATGTCGAGAAAACTGAAGCCGTACCTAAAACCGTATTGGACGACCCAATCGTACCGTGCTCCGTACTCGACTGAACCCGCCGTACCATACACTATAGAGTGAGACCGTACTGTTTGCAGGAGTGCCCATCTTTAAACTATACTCATAGCTATATAAACTTCGCACAGGTGTGTGTGGGGCGGGGGCTATTTTACTGCCAATGGGGTTGCTCAGCAGGTACTTCGTACCTCAAAGATGTCGTAACCGGTGTGATCGCCACGACGTGGGCCGTGTGGTTCGAAGGTAGAAGATTTATTGGTGTCGAAGTGGTGCCGGGTCGAGTATCCGTCGACGGGCGTGCCCGCGACCACGATTAATGCGCCCGTTTGAAGGTTTAGCGTCAACTGAACTAGCTGTCCCGGTGAGCCTGCCGTTGCGATTACAGCGTAGTGCACGTCGTCGGCGGTGGCCAGTGTTAGCAGACCGCTGTACGCTGACGGGTTCGACGTTGCTGAGCCTAAAGATTCAAGCCCTCACATTCAGAGTTTCATAGAGACTGTTGTTCTTTGCAAGTGCGCTTCAATGCATGCATCGACTTGGGTTCCTTTGAGCACAATGAAAACGAGTGCTGAAGATAGTCAGGCACCGCACAGAAACTGTGTGGTAATCGTGGGCCACTCCTTTTTACCTCTCAATCACCCTCTCCTGGTGATCGCGGCGTGAACAGACCCAGCGGTGTCTCGAAACGGCCATAATTCTGTTGGTACTTACGATCCTTTCTCCACCCGAAATTCGGAGTCGAAAAATAGTCGGAATTAGAAATATTGGAATCGGACGTCCGAGGCACCCCTGATCAGGCCCTTGGCCCTTCTGGAATATCAGCATTGAAAATCACCTAATACTGACTACCAAAAATGTCCCTTTAAGTGAGCAACGAGGACAACATTAAAAAAGAAGACAAGTAAGGGGTGAAGCGACCGCGGACATCAACGAAAGTTGACGGAACATTTTCTCTTTAATACATACCTGGCGATCTCTTGACTGTCGTGGGACCTCCAAATCTCGCGATGTAGAGAAAGGTAGGGAACATCGCGCGTGTGTGTATATCCCAGTTTATCGAAACAGCCCAATTTATCAAAGGAAGGCAAAACGTGACAATGGTTCGACACGCCTGCAGTCTCCGTTCCGACCGTCTTTATCGCGTTAGCGGAAAATGCAGCACACTGATAAGCGCCTAACGCACTGGTGTGGCGCGTAGTCAAGCAAAGGCTCGTCGATGCGTGAACCATTTCACAGAGGAGACCAAATACTCGTATAGTGTCAAGCGACTCAAACAGTGATAGCATCGCTCATCATGACAGCACGTCGTTTGAGTACGTACATTTCATGAATTACAACCCCGGGTTCTAAGTTGGAGGGCTGTTATTAACCGATCCCTCCGCGAGTCGAGATTCGCGGAAAATTGGCAAAATTTTCCCAAAATTGACCGCAAATCCGTCAAAATTTGATTGAAAATTTGAAATTCTTTGAAACATTTTTGAAACATTACCGGATGTGATGGGAAGAATTCTAAATTTTAGTACTAATTTTTTGGGAGATTATAATCTTCGGGGAAGAACTAAATCAGGAAATACGTGGTCCTGGCCGAACTGCTTTAGCAGTACTGCGCTAGCTGCGGATTGATCCATGCGCCCGTTGGCGCACTTCGGTACATCCCTTGGCACATCCGTTTATAACAATACCGATATGCTTGACTGACATGTTGTGAAAATAAAATGTGCTTCCCACGCACATGTAGTTCCGTGGTATTGGTCTCGAGTCCACCCATTCTAACCGAAAAAGATTAGCAGCCCAGGTGGCAGCTCTGCTCATGACAACCAGGAGGAGAAAGGCCGCTACTGGCACAATTCGGAGATTAATAAAGGTTGCCACTTCTGCTGATCCTTGGCTTCTTTTGTCGTCTGCACCATCTGGTGTTTCAGTGTTTATTTAAAAAAAAACCTCAAGTCTTACGATTTTACTCTCTTCCACAAAAGACGGGAAAATCGCTCTAGGATTGCCAAAAGTGAACGTCACAGCTCGGCGAATTCCCCAGTCGTACAACCGTTCTCCATCTATTTTATAAACACGTGACATTGATGCGAGGCAACAGAACAGGAACACATGGATGCTATTTAGAAAGTCCCAACAATTAGTAACATCAGTTCATATGGGTTCTTACAAATAGAAACGAATTCTCGAGACGATGCGGCGACTGCACCTGGGACACGTCGTCAGCGTCTGCGCACAGTCGTCGCAGCTGACATGTCCACAAGCCACCTCCTCGTCGACATTGCTTCTGACGACGTAGGTGGTCTGGTTCGGTCGTCCCTCCATGCAGATCTGACAGCGAGCCTCCTTCTCGAGTTCGGCAGTGTCGCGGCGCTGGCTTCTTACTAAATGTGTAAATGAAACCGCAGCCTTGTAGATTTCGCAAGTTAGGCCCCTGACTATGACCGTATCGCGATGCATAGGTACTCAAATCGTCAGTGTGCAGATATACCTAGACGTTTTTTTGTTCCAAACCTTCGTACCGTTCCCGGTCATTCGTTTACCGCCAAAAGCTCTACGAAGTAAAGGGACACTTTTATTTCAAAATGGTACGAAATGATGAACCAATACCCGGTAACCTTAGACCTGAAACCGTTGGTCATTTTTAAGTAGACTGTACGCGCAGCAGTGCATTTCTGGTGGATTATAGAAACAAGGGTGTTTCCCAGTTTTTCCAGTAGACTACCTACATTCTTCGCGCACTTCTTGCAGTTCTGCTGCTAGGGCATTGGCCCGGTTGCGTTCGTCGTCAACCGCGGATTGCATCCTGAAAGAGATGACAGCGTACTGGTCTGTGCTAAAACTATACCTGTCCCTAGCGTCGAAGAAAGCGCGTCGATCCCGTCGCCGAGCGGCGGCTTCCGCGCTTATGACCCGCGCCTCGTGCTGGTGTCGATTGGTTGCGTTTGGTCTCGCCTTGTACACGGTGCCTTCTTCGCCGTCTAGGACGTACACTTCATCCTTCATTGCTGTGGAACGTAGGAAGGCCTCCAGCGACTCGAAGCCGAATTCACGAGCGTTTGATTCGCCGTCTGTTCCAATGTCCTCGCTAAAAGTGGCGTTACAGAAGGCTCAGCTTTTCCTTCAAAGGACTGCATAAAGTGAATTCTTTTATGCTCACCGCAGGTGCTCCAGAAGCGTGCGCATGTCCGTGTATCCGTCGACGTTCCCGGTCAACGTCGCGTACACGCCATTCTTGAAGGCTTCGAGCCGCTCACGATCCCTTGCAGGCGGCGGGGACACTGCTGGCTCGCTTTGCACTGCTTCTGGAACATTACTTGTTGTTCCGTTGCCACTTTGCGAGGCGTTCTTGTGGCGCTCTTCTTCCGCCTTGAGGGCTAAACGACGAGGATTCACGAATGCCCACTAAGAGTGAAACGCTACAAACGTACCTGCAATGGCGTCCAAGAGCTGGGACAAGAGTCCGCTGTTCTCCACGCGCTTGTTCGTTAGCTGTTTCTCAAGGCTTTCTTCTAAAACGCCAAAGGCGCTTCAAGTCAAAGAAGCATGAAGCATAGGCTTCATGAAGCGCGACCTACTTCGATCCTCTAGCCTACGTATTTTCGCATCGGACTCGACATTGTGCCTCTGCAGCCGTCTTACAATGTCTAAAGATGAATAAGAGACGTCTAGAACGTTTCGTTGTAGTACCTCGATTCTCCATGTCCTTCCGCTTGTACTCCACTTCGGTCGCCTGCATGTGGTCGATGATCTCTCGTTGTTCCTTCACGAGTGCGTCGGCTAAATATAGGCCTCGTGCCGAGAAGCACCGCATCGTGAAGTACCTTTTGCGCATTCCTGCTGCGCCTTTTCGAGTGCTTGCTGTAGTTCATCGGTGGACTTCACGTGCGACTTCCACGATCTCCTCTCTTCCTTCACGCGTTCTGCTTCCTCTTTCAGCGTATGGTTCTGCTGTTGCAGTGCTTCGTACACCTGACGAGCGTGCGTCAGCTCCTGCTCCTTCCCGGCCAGCAACTGCTCCAGCTTCTTCTCCTTTTTGCTCGTCGTGGCGTTCTCAGCCTCGCATAGCTGCCCTAAAATGCCCTGAATTTTGCGACGTAAACAAGCAAGGACAAGCACGGAACGGCGTCAGTTTTCGAGCCGTTCCGTGCTGACCCCTCCGCTCCGTTTTAATGGCATGGCACGCGCGTTATTTCTGGCTGTGAGAGCTGTGAGACGTACTCTTCAGTTCCTCGAGCTGGTTCTTGGCCTTGCTCGCTGCCTTCAGCTCGGTCTTGAGCCGCGAGTTTTCTTCAGCCGAGGCCACGTTCTTGCTCTCTGCGGCTAAAACACGTAGCTCTCAGTATTGAATGCGCCACTGCTTCTGCATCTTTTACCTTTCAGTGACGTTTCTTTCTGCGCCATTTCGTTCTCCACGACCCTAAGTCGAGTGTGGATGACGTCGACCGACTGCAGAAGGTGCAGTCGCAGCATCTGCTTACACGATCGGTTGTAGCGGTCTAAAGGAAAGCCTAGTGTGAGCCTATGCTGCCTGCATTTACCGTTCCGTTTCAGCTGGAATGCGAAATCTCTTGCAGCTTTTGCGGTGAAATTCGCCACGGCGGTCTCGAGCGTCGCCGGCCCGTACTCGGGTAGCTCGATGCCGTGAGCGTCGAGGATTTCCTCGACAGTCGGCTCGCATTTCTAGAAGTCAAGAGAAACTAACGAGGGCCGTTATAATTATCAGGAAACCGAGGTCGTACTGCGCCACAACGAACTACGCGGGCCAAAACCGTACGCGTACCCGCATTATACGGCACGGCAACACGGCAAGGGAGGGTCCACCAACGGGTACGGCTACGGCACGGGCGCCAAAAACAACCCCTGTTTTGCCAAGCCGTGTCAACCCAAGCCGTGTTAGTGTACACGGCTCGGGATTCTTGGGTCCACCACGGCACGGCTACATGGCACGGGAGGGGCACCACCGGTACGGGTACGGCACGGCTGGGTCAACCAGGGGTACGGGTACGGCATGGGGTACCAGCGCCGATCTCTAGTACACGTCGTAACAGGGAACGGCACCCGATCGTAAGACCATTAATCCAAGGTAAACACGGATGTGCCGTTGTGTGACCTTTAGGGACTCGAACCGGGATATGGATACCTAAAACGAGGTGGAAGGTTTACCTTATCCTCCAGCGACTTCCACAGTTGGTATACGTCGTCATTGTCTGGGCCCAGTGCCAGGTACTCTTCGAGCGCCTGCCTTGCTTGCCCATGGTTACCCAACGCGCTGTGCGCTTTTGCGCTGATGATCGTTGCTTCGTAGAAGACTCGGTCAAGTCGCAGAGCTGCCTCGGCATCCTTCAGTGCTTTTTCGGGTCTAAAGGCATGTATACTGCGTGTTATGCGGAAACTTTTAATCTCAATATGTATAACCCTGTCGCATAGCTGTAGTTTTGTCACCTGCGGGCAGTTTTATTTTCATAAGCATAGGCGAGCTGGTCACTTGCGCACAGCAGCAGTATCGCATGCTAGACCAATCTCATGTGAATAGCACGTATCGCATGCACATAGCTCTATCTCTGTCGAACGGTCATGGCTATATCACATGCGCTTAACGGCGCATGTCGGTGTATCCGTCGACGTTCCCGGTCAACGTCGGTACACGCCATTCTTGAAGGCTTCGAACGGCTCACTATCCGCTGCAGGCGGAGGGGACAAAGATGTCTCGCTTTGCACTGCTTCTAGAACATTACTTGTTTTTCCACTGACACTCTGCTTGGGCATAGCTCTACCTCTATCGAACGGTCATGGCTCTATCGGATGCGCTTAACGGTAGCTCTATCTATCGCTATTTCTACTGCTCACACCTGTGTCGTATGCACATAGCTTTTTCGCTGCGAGTGTGTTCAGATGCCAGATTTCCTACTCTTATGTCGCGCCTCTAAATAGTGCCCAGCGCTGACCCACACTTACTCGTTAGTTCCGAGGTAGGCCTTTGCGCGCAGCGTCAGCACGTCCGGCTGTGGAAACGACTCGATCGGGCCGTTGAGCAGGCCGACCGCCTCGTCATAGTTTCCGTCTACTATGCACTTTCGCGCCTTCTCGATGTCGCGGATCTCCTTGAGCGCTTTCCGCTCCGAGGCGGTGAGCCGCAGATCGTCCCCGTAATAGTCCGACAGTGTGGGATCGTAGTCGCCGTTCAGCATCTCGTCGTCGTAGTAGCCTGGAGGCTGAAAGAAAATCGATGGATCATACGTGTATCTGCGGAGGAGGGGATGTCCCACCTTAAGGGGGAGTATGGTGCTTGAGAGTGAACAGTTTCCCTGACCCCAAAAGCTTTTCACAGACCAAAAAAACTGGATTGTGCCGATGGTCTGTTCTTCAACGCGCCTTCCCGACCCCGGACCCGGTCGAGGCCGCTCTAGTTGGGGGGGGGGGGGCGGGGGGTTTGCTACGTTGCTTCATGTCATTTCTCGCATATGCTACCTGATACGCCTCCTTGCCTCAGTTGCCACTTGTGAAATTGCCCGACGCCACGTTCGCCAAAAGAGACAACATACCGGAGACGGAGAACCCACGCCGAGCAGCGTGTTGAGGTCGAATCCCGGACATGAATGGCCGTATGTCGGGTCCAGCTCGTGAACTTTCTTGTAGACCTCCTTGCCGCGCTCCGCGTAGCCCATCATGCAAAGTGCGACCGCCTTCAGTTCGTACGCCCGCGCAGATCTAGGGCTGAGGCGCATCGCTTCGCATGCGTCGATATAGCATTCGAGGAACCTGGAAGTGAATTACGATTGCATCCTATCATGGGCAACATGTAAAACGACTGGCAGTGGCCTCATTTTGATAGCATGAACCAGCAGCAGCTTCGTCGCGGACTGATGGTTTCTAAAGAAAGAACTTTCCCGATAACAACCAACCTGTGCTTGTTCAGCAGATGTCCCTCTCCACGGAACAGCACGTACTCGTCCGGCCGAATCACGTGACCGGACTTTATGTACGGCTCGCAGCGGCCCGACGCGTGATAGGCGATAGTATACAGTCGGCAGGCCTCGTCGCTGTCCCTGGCCTCGAGGGCGGCGTCAGCAGCGCGAGCGACTTCGAGGATTTTCTCTGACGGGGCGCCTTCTCGAATGTCGCTGAAGGGCTTCGGAGCATCGCTAACGTGTCGCTTTCCGTAGAGCATCTCTGAAATATCTCCATCAGTCAGGAAGTGTATCAGCCGGTAAGGCATGTTTGTAGCAACATCTCAAAGGAAAGCCCATGACGACCTGACGTCAGAGCCAACATTTTGGACGATGTATCGCGATGATGAAGCGGCATCGCTACGATGCATGCGTGGCGCTTCGCTGAGTCCGGTACCACTTTTGTGTATGCGGCAACGCTACGAATGCATGCACTAGTGCAGCAATGCAAGTGTCAAATGTAGCATGGCGTGGTTTTCAGACCTACTTACCCATAGCTTGGACATAGGCCGGCCGGATCTTGCGAACAATCTCGACGGTGTAGTCGCCCTCGAAAGACTCCAGTGGATCCATCCTTATCAGATCTTCGAAGGCTATCTTGGGATGGTCTTTCTGAAGAAAGGTGTATGTCTAAAGCCACCGGTAACCTCGTCACCTGTAGTTTCAGCTTTTCGTATTTCCTGATTGCCTCGTGGTTGTGCGGATTGCCCAGCCGAAGGAAGCGAAGGGCGGGCTCTAGCGCTCGCTTCGCCTCGGATACTAGTCCGAGTTCCTTCAGCGCAGTCGCCATCGTAGCAGCGGCATTCGCCATTCCGCCCAGGTTGCCGTGTTCCAGGCAGACGTCGTATTCCTTCTTTGCGTTAAGATAGAACGCCTCATGCCTGAAACTTAGGGGTTCCTTTGACAATCAAGTTTTGAAGAGCATGTTAGGAGCCCACACTTTGCGCATGCTACCCTGGCCAAAACATGCTTGTCACTATTTCGCTATAAGTGATATCTTCGGTGAAGGAAAGTGAAGTGAACTGAAGCCAAGGTTGTCTAGCTCCAGTTCACTTTACTTCACTGCTTTTTCAACCATTATTTTTCGGGAAAAAACTTTCAACGCTTACTTGCCAAGAAGCGCCAGGCAACTGGCCCGATTTCGCCAGTCGGTGTCGGCGAAACAGAGGCGAAGAGTGTGCGCCTCAAGGATCTCACGGATCGAGAGCAGTACGCCACCTTCTCGGTTCTTCAGGCTTTCTACGTGGAGAAAGTTCAGAAGACTGTAGACGGACCGCCAGGTGAAGAAGTCGAACTTGAGGGGATCCTGGTCGGCCGGCGGTAGCTGCCATCCGTTGAGAATGAAGCGGTTGATGTCGCCAAGGAGCAGCTCCCGACCGAACTCTGGCGAATCGCTCTCGAGTGGGTCGTAGTTGGTGAGAAAGTCCGCACTGACCGTTGGCGTTATTACCTCAAATTATGGCGGTATCTTGAGGGTTGACGCTAGCCTGCTAAGTGCGTCCACCGTGTAAGTTTTAGCTAGGGATCGGCACAGGATCAGGTTTTTCTCCGGGCCCTGCAGGTTAGGGCAGGGTGGCCCTGACGTGTCCTGTTGCCCTGTGCAGGTCAGGGCTACAGGACCCTGCCCTGTTTGGAAACAGGACAGGGTTGGCCTGCCCTGCCCTGTAACCCTGCTCAGGGCAGGGTTTCAAGGCCCTGCCCTGAGGTACAGGGCAGGGTCTTCTACCCTGACCTGGAGTGCAAATGCCGATCCCTAGTTTTAGCCATGACCATAATCGACTGATCCACATGCACTTTTCCGTATGCCACACCTCCGTGTTACCTTGTCGCACAGTTCCACAGCGGCGGCCCTAAATTCCGCTTCGAGGTCCGCGTTGCCAGAGCCCATGCGAAGGCCAATTTCCCAGTTCAAAAACGCCTCGTTTCCGAAGCCCAGGTGGCGAAGCGCAATCGCCTTAGTGTAGGATACTCTCTGTAGCCAGTCCTTGTTGGACGCGCTCGCTTCTCGGCGCTGATTCCTGAACCTCACAGCCTCGTTGGCGTCGATGTAGGCCTCTCGGAATCTAAAAAACAAATACATTTAGTCGGTCATGTATTTATCATAAAAACGTAGTGTTAACGCCTACTTGCTGAGTTTCAGGTAACTTTCTGCACGTCGAGCTAGGGTCTTGTGAGCGTCGTCGAAACGGAATGAGATCGCGATTGTGTAAGCGTCGGCCGCGTCCTAAAGAAAAATTTTGTAAACTCTTATGTGCTCTGTACTTCTTAGCACAGCTGAGTGGACCGAACTCTCCATCTTCAAGAAAAGCATCTGTTCAAGCTTTGGCTCTCGCTTTCTCAAGTTCTCAAGCTCCTACAGGCTGTGTTGAGTGTGAGAAGCGCCACAGAAATTAAATTTTCGTGGGGACACTTTTGCAAGTTAAACGGATTAAATGGGCTTCTTTGGCTGCCAATAATGCTGAAACGTTACACTGTTTTATGATATAAAATGGTAGAGTTCACCAAATACTCGAAGCTAAAACAATTACGGCGCAAACGCAGACGGCAGCGCCTTAGTAGTGGGATAACCAGCCACAAGTCAGCTTTTGTAGATTGCTCTCCAGCTACCTGTCATGTTCCGTATTTTGCACATGCCTCCCAGCTGTATGCTAAGCTTGCCACATTCCGCCGGGCCACATGAACCTCTGCCACGTATGAGGGCTTACCTGATATCGCCGTTCGTCAAATGCGACGTTGGCCACCTCGAAGGGAGTGCGCGCCTCCTTCATGAGTCCGAAAAAGTACTTCATCGTCCAGCGTGCTCGACGATCGTCGCCTTTCACGCGATTCTGTTGGCGGTCGCCCTCTTCCGACGACTGCGATGGCATGGACATAGTGGCTAGTCCAACTAAAAATGTGGTTTTTGGAGCAGGATTTGGCGATGGTTCCCCGCCGTGACGTTTTCCGTTCCATGAAGCGTCGCGGAAAGCACGGCACGGCATAAAGGAACAGAAAATAGCGCGGGAAAGTGGCCACCGTTTTTGTCGTACTTTTTTGGTTTCAGTGGTGTGAAGATGACCTTTGCGTTCCGCGAAAATGATACGCCGTCACGACAAAGACAGCGCAAAATCGCGTTGCGCAGAAGATGCGCGGAAGTGTATTCTTTACGACGTTACGATGCGATGCGACGACGACGCGTCCACGCATCAAACGCGACAAACGTGTCAGAACATATTTGACAGCGTTTCCGAGAAAAACCAGAAATGCGTGCTGACGCATCGCGCAGGCTGTTGTTGCGTGTTTTGCCTAATGATGCATCGGGGAACTATTTTTGAACCACATTCTACTGAGGTCAGCCTCAGATTGATGCGGTATGTTTGAAGGAAGACGGAGCCGACGACCAACAAAACAATTTGCACCTGTAATGCAAGACGGAATCGACTACGTGTCGTTCAGCGCTCTTCAGAAATGCGCATTAAGAGACCACGTCTGAGAAGAGGGCAATCGGCTAGTGATCGATTAGCCTCCAGTCAGCCGCTTATGAGGCGCCAATAGTCAGACGTTATGCGCATCGCAAGCAGAATGCGAAATGGCCTTTCAGGGCCCGAGTCGGGCGTGGGCCCGTCGGGCCCGAAGTCTTCATATTGGACTTTCGGCAGCCAAAATGTCGAAGTTAGAGTAATTTTTGTTGCCTTAAGGTCAAATTTTTCAATCAATTCGCACTCCTATTAGAAATTATATATTCTGAGTGAGCATTTAAGTAAGTAAGTAGTCTCTTGTTTGGTCAAAAACCCAAATGAGCACTTTTTGGAAAATATCTACAATTACGAGCCGGCCCGGGTCGGGCCGGGCTTGACCCATGGGCCGACTCCCACATTTACAGGGCCCGGGCCGGGCCCACCAAAGTCGGGCCCATTTCAAACTCTGCTCACAACACAGACCGAAATACTTTTGTTGCCTGGGAAGCGCTAACGAATCCTTGAACATTGAAATGGTGGTTGTCTGTATATCCCAAAAACAAACTGACTTCTCTGTGTCTTTCCACCACGATTATGGGGCGTCCAGAAATCAGGGTATGTGGGTTCCAGATGGAGTGAGGCCGGGGGACGTTCCGACACCAAACCCAGTAAAATCCACATAGGGGCAGGGGGTAAAAAGGGGTTATGTGAAAGAACCAGAAGGGTAAAACAAAATTATTCACCGGAACCAAGGGCGTAGCTAGGACCCCTCCAGAGGGGGGGGCGAGGGTAAGGGGGGACCCTTATCTATTTTTTCGGCGCCGGCCGAAGGCCGGCGCCGAAAAAATGCCTTGGTCCCCCCTTTGGTAGTTTTCTGAAGTGTCCGATTTTGACCTCCTTAGTGGTTTAAAACGGAGATTTTGATGTTTTTAAAACTGATATAGTCCACCGCAGGCGCCGCCAAAAAGATTTTTGTGGTTCTTAGGAAAAAATTCCTTGAAAATTTGATCAACCGGCCGAAACTGAGAGCGTATTTTACCTAAAATAGCCAATTAGCAGATAAGTGATTCCTGACATGGAATCAGCATGGTCTGCTCATCGACACGTCAGCGTTGGGACGCTTGGATCGCTCCTAGGAATGTGAGGTCCGAGGACGGCCCATACGTTAGGCGACGTGGCACAGGAAGGGCCGGTTCAGCTCATTTCGGCGCGAACTCATTTTGGACCTTATTGCTTATATGGGGAAGGAATTTAAAGCTGGGGGGGGGGGTTTAACCAAAATATATGAGTGCACTCGCGGACTGCAAGAAACTGCACGGGATACTGCGGTTGATACATCATCGGAACGCGGAAGCCGCTCTTGGAGGCATGCAGTCGAAATCTGCTCACCTGGCAGTTTGTTGGCGTCACCTGCCTTACACATTCGGACCTTCTCTCCCCCCCCCCCTCCGAGGAATTTACATTGGTGCTCAGACGTTCAGAGTTCAGCATGTTTTACCGGTGTAGATTAAAGGATTCGGGAAAAAAACAGAATTCGTGCTAAAGTCGATACAGTTTAGGGTCCCCCTCCCCCCGCCCCCTTACGCGAAAGGGTTCGGCCCTGGTCAAAGGAGTTTTGTCTAAGTTTTGCTTTACTCGAGGCGAGGTCGTACACCTACCAGCTCGGACTACGCATGGATTCACCGGCTCATCTCCGAAGGGAACATGGCGCTAGACGGATGGCAGTAAGGTCGACTACATCGACGCCGGATTCTCTGGCCACGAAAGTGTTCGCCAAATGTGTACGGTACATGCAGTCTGTACTGCACTTCCCGTTGGAAACTGCGTTGAAGTCTATACGCAATTCGGTAACCTTCGCTTCAGTTGGTTCTCAGTCGGTCCTTTATTTTAAAAACTCCACCTTCTTTAAGTGACAATTAGGAGCTTCTCCTGCAGTGGGAAAATCAGCTTAGACTTAGAGATGTTTGGCGAACCCGACGCGATTCTCGAGGGTGTCGTAGACGGAGCAGTAGCTGCGCATAAGCGGAGCGCCCATATACACGAGTGGAGGATCGGCGAGGAATCCGCCCTCCACGATGTTGAGGTAACATCCGTTCCCATTGGGACTCTTAGAGATGAGCTCGTCGGTCGACACGTCGAACTTCTGCGATCCGTCGTCGAACTCGAACGTCAGCGGCGGGACCTTGGCGTTGCAGTCGATGGTGTAGCCGCCGCGACCGTCGCTGGTTGCTCCAACAGACTTAGCCAGTTTGTCGAGGATGGATTTGGGAGCGGAGAAAGCGAATCGGCTAAAACAATCGAGTTAATTTATTTACTAAGGACGCACCTAAACGGATCTGAGACCCGAAGACTGAGCCGGATTGCCAAACTGGAATTGAAACCGGAACTCATAAATTCCCTGAAATTCCAAAATTTCCCTAAGACGACACTTCTCAATCACACCCTTAACGTGCGCCGAGGCGTCGAGCAAGAAAAACTGTCTCTAGTATAAAACGATACTCATTTTCTCCAATGGCACCTGTGGCGCATTCCCGATAGACGCTTTCCAGGTAGTTTTCACCGTTGCTAGGAAAACTCGTTCGCTATCTTTGCCTTAGGCGGGCCTATCCTGTTCTAACATCGCATTCAGTATTGCGCCGAAAGCACAAAACAGTCGTCTCGAAAGTCACTTTCGAATTAACAAATTACCGGTAATACGTCAAGGTTCGAAAAAAGGCAGCCTTTTGCATTTTAGACTAGCGGGTGTAACGCCTGATGCATCCCTTGAGCTTTTGCCTGAGTTAATGTAGCGAGAACCGTCCGACCATTAGGCCAACTGGTGACCGAGACCGGGGGTCCTCTAGATTTGGCGAAAAACTGAAGCGTGTTCATAACCGTACTTTGTAAAGTCGATAGCGCCCATCCAGCCCTGGTTGCCCGCGTCCACCTTTGTGTTGCCAAAGCTCGCGCTCTTCATCTTCAAGGCGAAATCGGCTATGTCGCTGTCGAAGGTCTTGACCCACTTCACGTCGCTCGCGCACTTCTCGCTATCGTACTTGCCGTAGGTGATCCGTCCCGCATTCGAGTGTGCGCCGGATTGCACGGATGGGTACAGGTAGAGGCTCCAGATCGCCTCCTTGACCAGCCCCGTGCGTTGAGCGGTGATCAGTGGCGGCTCGTAGCCGGCGGGCAGTTCGCCGAGTCTCTTGATCGGGAAGCCAAGGCCTGAAACATCAAAGAAACCAGTATGGATGACGATTTTTTGTCGCTTTTTACGCTAAAAAACGAAAAAAATAAAGTTCTTCCGTTCGGCCAGGGAAAAAATTGGACAATTTCCGGAAAATGGAAAGATTGCAGTAAAAATCTGAACTGTTTTAGCAAAAACTGAGCATTTTTGCCCGTTTTCGGAA
>JNEY01000506.1:100524-115444 GCA_020875895.1 Aphelenchus avenae | reverse complement strand
GGTCGCTACGCCACTGCCATCACGAGGTGATAGAGGGTCGACATTACAGAAGGGTTATGCTGACTTTCGTACACTCATTTCTAACGGGTTGTTGAGCCATACCCATGATGCTTGCTGATCTGCATCGTCAAATGTCATATTGTGGAACCTCAGGAGTAACGTGCGATCGACTAACATTACAGACGCGCATATCATTGCGACCACGGAGCCGGCAACGACTATACGCCAAAACAGCTTCGGCTGCCAGATCTAAACCGTCGCGTGTCAGAAGCTCAATGTGTAGAGCCCCTGGTCTCATGTTAATATGCGTAGGTTCACGTTGTCACTTGTCACGTTGCCCGAATTTTGTTTAAGTATGCCCGACGGTTTCTTGGCGTTTTCGGCGTAAGAAGTCGCACTACGACCGTCACAGGCGACACCACCGACAATTTGGCAGAGATTTCACGACTCCGATAAAAAGTTTGGCCAGGACGATGCTTATGGCGGTCCGTCAAAAACTGTTACGGGCAAGCAAGCCTTTTTCGAATACCGCGGCCGTTACCGAAACCTAGACCCACAGGACCCCGAGACCGAGAACGAAACCTAGGCCCGCCCAACAGAGCCTGGTTGAACGGCTGGAAACACACGCCGGAGTAGGAAGCCTGAGCTAACACCAGGAGCCTCATTCCCCGGTACTATTCGTCCAGAAACAATCAAGTTCTCTCCCGTGGTGCGTGGCTCGTACTCGACTTACGATAGCGTGGCGTAGCGGTAGCACGATAGCACTGAAACGGTTGAAAGCGATTGCCGTATACGAAAAGGACTGTAGGAATTGCACAAAATAATACGACGCCAAAGCGATCTCCCTGCTCGCGAATCCCGGAGTCCAGGAGCCCAGATGAAGCAGCAACCTCTAAACGTAATTTAGTGAGCCCGGCCTAATGCACTAGCGCTCGGGACCCTTCTGACCTTTACGTGCCTGCATTTGCGGGTTGTTCTATGGAACCTAAAACATCGAACTGGTGAAAAAAGCCGTTTCACGCCGGAGCCGACCGTTCTATGACGTTTTAGCAAGAACGGCACGGAATGTTCTGGGTGCGCACCGGGAACGGCTCGAGTGGTCACAGTTCAAACCTAACGGGAGGACTAATTTATCGGGGTCGACCAAAATATGCAGAGGCATATACAATTAAGGATTAATAGTTTGCTGCGTGCCTACATAGGGACAGCGCTTGAGTTAGTTAATAAGGAGGATGAGTGACTTCAAAAGGAGGAGAAGTTTGAATTTGCCCTTCCCCGTCGCTCCCTCCATTTTGAAGTAACTGACTTTTCTTACTATGAATATTTACATACCTACATAAATATGCATTGGTTCTTCCCATCATTTTACCCCTTCCCCATAACTGTATGTGGCCCCCATATGTCTGACTGGGCCCGATAATTGATTTTAATGGTTGCTTCCTGGATTTCATACGAAACCGTTTTCGCTTACCATACCAACGACTCCATAGCTCGCCAGGGAGTGTAGAAGGTAGAGCTTAAAGAAGACCGGCTTAAAATAGGGATTTTTCTTGTACAGCTGTAGTGCGATGTAGTTGAAGACGGTGACGTGGAACACAAGTAGCGTGGCCCAGAGCCACCCTGCGTACAAGTATTCAGCCTCTTTATGCATGGCGCAAAAGGGAACTTTAAATCAGAAAGAGCGTGGAGAAATCGTGGGTCAGCACAGAGCCTGCTCTCGCTAATAGGACTATATTCCGTTCGTTGCACGCGTTTTATGCGGACCACACGCTATTGAATAGTGGCATTGCATGGCATTTGTTGGATGGCAAATAAAAGCAAACATAATGAGATCATTGGCGCCTGTGATAGACCGCAAGCTATGAGCTAGTGGCATGCTTGGCATATCTGGGACTGTGGTCGGAATGCGCATTCACAAGCTAATGGCATGATACGGCATATACCTAATGGCATACTAATTGTAGAGTTAGCGGGTAGACCCCCGTTCCGTGCTAGACCCACCCAGCCATGCCGTCCTCCGTTCCGTTCTGAACCCCCCGTGCCGGGTTCCGTCCCGTGTCAGCACGGAGCCAGCACGGAACGACCGTGCCGCGGAACGGCGCCGTGGAACGGGTCTTTATCAGAAGCTGAAAAGGTCCGGAACTGTGGACAAACTCGCAAAACTGACATGTGTAAGCGTCGTTTTGAACGTACAAGTCATTCAAGTTGACCTTTTGCAAACTAGGTATAAGGCACAATTCTTGGCGAAATTTTTTGGTGAAAGACTGGTCGAAGCTGTCGAATTTTGATTGTTTTTCGCGTAAAACCGATATTTGGAGTTAACTGCACGGCACGGAAAACGGCGCCGTTCTGGGTCGATGCCGTGCCGTGCTTCGTTCCGTCCTACGACGGAACGGAGAACGGCCCGTCCTGACCCCTCTGCCGTGCCTGGCCGTTCCGTTTTCAGGACGCCACGGAACACGGAACGGGCCGTCCAGTTTCACGACCCGCTAACTCTAACTAATTGTTGGCACGCTCTGAAATGCCCTGCCTTCGCGGCATATATTAGTTTATTATGAAATAGGCCGGATATTTGAGGGTTTGACGTCAGCACTGACAACGGGGCGTGCCAATCCCATGCTGACGAATTCTAACCGGCGAAATGTGATAAATCAGACATACACACTTTCTGGACGCTCCCTTTTACGTGAAGTTCGTCTCGTACTGACCCACCCCATTCTGTGATACGCTCCGGGAAGCTTTATGCGCTTTTGAAGAACGTCACATTTCGAGCTTTATACAATGTTATGACACACATTCAGACTTCTAATACTGCTTGAAGCTCCGCTGCGATATCCCGCCCGCCGAGTCCGATCATCGTTACATGCTGGTCGTACCAGTAACGAACATTCTAAATAGCACATTCCAGACGGCACGTCTGTGTAGAACTTAGCCAGCGAACCTCAACGTCGTGAAGCATGAGGAGGATGTTGCCCGAACGAGTGACGCTGTCCTCGTAAGTATCCTTCGAATGCTCGTGTAGGTGGCGAAGCACCTTCTCGGTATACGAGGACGCCGCCTGAGAATCAATCGCTAAACATGTTATGCATGGGACAGCGATGCGCGTTTTTGTACGGTATGGCACGAAACGGAGTACGGCACAATTTTTACGTTTTGCAGCATGCTTTAGAACATGCGTTTACAGCAAGAGTACAGTTTTACAGCATGCGACGCATACGTGTTTACTCCACGTACGAAAGACCGCAGGCATGCCGTCTCCGGCTTTAGCCGCTGTTCAAGGACAAAATGCATGCTTCCGCATGCGGAACCTTACAACGCATGCATGCATGCCAACAGGCACGCTCCTGCTTCAGGAGACGCGTCGTACGCATGACTGCTGCATAGCTTCGTTGGGTTCAGCCGCTGTGCAGTGGTCAGACTGCATACTTACGTATGCGGAAGCGCTTAGTACGCATGGGATACCGCTTTGAACGCGCAAGTGTATGAGTGCCTCATGCATCGTCGTAAAATTAAATGACCCAATTTGTGCTGATTAATACGCCCTACTAAAATTCTGTTGGAACTGATAATCCTGTAGACCCCATCCCACTTGCGACAATGGTCCAATGCGACGACATCGCGCCAGTTCGATACCTTTGCCGGCCATCTCAAGTTATAGTGATTGGGGTTGCTCCAGACGTACCCTTTACGTGGACAGCCGACTTGGCGAGAAGCAGCTGAAGGAGCGCAGCATGCTCGACCTCGTCCATCGCCGACGACTCGATCTTGTGCGCTAGAGACAGCCGTTCTTCCGCGTACTCGAGAGCATGTCTGGCCACCACTTCCGGAAATAAAATCACACCGGAAGAACGAAGCAAATTCAAGTAAGCAGTTTCGTTGACCAGCTGCACTTTTCCGTCGACAAAGTAGAGACGTCCATGGAGGTGACCTCTGTGACGAGCCGTATTTGCGGACGTTTCGAATGCAAACCATGTCGGGAAGAATTCGGTGACGAGAGCCTTCTGGAAAGGCTGAAGCATATCAGGAACTTTTGCTTTTTCGATGCCTGGATATGGATGATTTACCTGCGGGGACGGAGGATTTCTTTTCGGCGACTAGGAACGGGCTCGTGACAAGTTTTCCGGGGGCGGGGGGGGGGGAGGGGGGGCACTTTTCGAGGAAGGAACGGCGGGAATTCCAAGATGATTCTGACCTCCATGAAACAGTTGTAAACTTTCTTAGATGCACCTGGGAGATCATTGTAGGCGATTAAACAACAAATGACGCACTACCTAAAACATAAAATCACCGGTCTTCCCGACAAAGGGTTACCAAGTCGGCTTCGTGGACTACCATGTGTTACATTACCTAGAAGGCTTAAAATCACGCGTTTCTTCCAACAAAGGGTTCTCACCGAGGTCTGGCCAAAACTGGAAAAAACGCACTTTTTGCTTGAAACTGTAGGCTTCACTGAGAATTCTTGTACACTTCTTCCTCACTAATCGACCGCTTAGAGGTTCTGGAAATAGGCGCAAAGCTTAGAGCCGCCCGCCACAAAAAAATCAGGAGTACCTAACTCCCCTCTCGCGGCCACTTCTGAAATCTTCCCACGGAACAATCAGGCCCCACGTCGATGCTTAGCACAGCTAAACGCTGACCATGCTTTCTTCGCTCAGTCTACCAGTGGGAAGATGATCGACGAGGCCGCAGGAACGTATGTAATAGTGGAGGACGTGGACTTCGCATCTAGTCGCCCTTGTCATCGACGAGTGTGTGGCGAATTCGCCCTAAAGCTCATTTTAGTCCACCATATTTGTGACTCTATGATGTTTTCGCTACTTACTTCTACCTGAGTGCTAACGTCCGCGTTGTGCGTTCTGGCTCTGACCATAAACGACGTCTTATAGGCGTCGATAGATTTGTACAAAACCGCGCTTTCGGACGTCTGTGCAGTGGCCTCCCGGATAGAAGCGCATGCTACAACGCGAAGTGGCTTGAGTTTTCAGTAATGACCGAAGATCTAGCCTTGGTCCCTTTGAGGGTAGTTACTCTTCGGGATCGTCGGCCGGACCAGAGCCGCTGCCGTAAATACGGTTCGGGCCAACAGTCCGGCACGGGTCCGACCGATCCGGTTGTCCAACCGGGACAGGTCAGGTCAATCCCCAGCATGGCTGGGCTGATTTTTTTAGTGACCCAGCCCGAGACCTAAACCGCGGGATACCGGTACCGAGACCCCGATGTTCCCTATTTACTGGCTTCCCGTTAAGTTGGCCTAGAATCAACTACTTACCGCTAACATCCATTCCAAGCGCCAGGCATCTTTGAAACCGACAATACCTGCATCGTTGTTTCCCGGAAACTAAAGGAGATCACACTCGTTCCCCTTGAGCGAAGGCACAGCCCTCACCTTTGATCGTTGGACAGCGCTGCTTTCGCTTGCAGACGTACAAAGTTTTCGTCGTGACGGCACGTCGGAAGAATGTACTGCAGCTCTCGCAGGAGATCACTCCGAAATGCCGACATTTGGCCGGGCTCGAGCACACTTCACACGTGTACACTTTTTCTCGGGGCATTACACGCCACCTAAATTACTTACTTCTAAGATTGCGGTAAGAACAATGCGGAGAGCACGTGAACTAACGAAGCGATTTTTGCGCGCTTAACGGAACAATCATGCAATGGCATAGATTGTTAAATGCATGTAGCTTTTCCCGTTTTTGTAAAATTTTACCAACATATTTTTTATAGAAATTTTACAAAAACCCCACAAACAATACGAAAATTCGGTCTGTCAGCGACTGCTGCGCGGAATTTACGCTGTCTAAATGCAACATTCCGCCGCCTTCCGCCCGGTAAACCGTTTTCCTCCTCAGATTGACAGACAGTATGGACGCTGCTTAATCTGTATCGGTAAAAGTGCGCATTGAAAGATGAAAAGAAGGGGGAGACAAACGACCTTCTCAAGAAACAAAAGGTGTCACCGAATAAAAACGGAGCTTGCGATGGATCGATAGTTGCAACGCGAATTATAAGCAGAGAAGAGAAACAATTTAGCGACTAACGGCAGACAGGGACCCAAAGCAAACAAGCGGAAAGCGAGGGCAGCAAGGTGGTGTGTGATGCAAGCACAAAGGTGTGATCATACTACAATCTGTTGAACGGAAGCTCCACGAAGCTACATCGCGTCCTGACAACGGCCTGGTTGATAGCTCTCTATCAGATTGAGTAGTTTAAGTTGTTGCACGCTCAGTTCATTTTGTTGTGTAAATTGTGCCTGCGGCCAAACGAGGTTACTTGGCGCACATCGTAGCTTCACTGAACCGTCTAGTTCTCTGAACTGGAGCGCAATGGACTGACTCCCCAAAGAGGTCGCAGCCACAATTTTGATAAAATGCAGGAATTTTTGTCGAATGTTCAGGCGACGGCAGGAATGCCGATGCCGTCGGTTTAGGCGGGCTTGTTTTGGATTGTTTATATCAAAAGTTGCTGAAATATTGGCAAAGCTCTTACAAGCTAGCAGGATTGGTCATGAATCTCCGCTAGCAGGCCAAGTTCAGACGTGGTGAAATGGACTGAACTGCCCAATCGACCTTTTGCTTAGTTCGGTTCAATTCCGTTTTGTTGCGCCAGAACCCGGTTCATCGGAAACTACGGCGCACATTGCTTCTACTGACGTTCACGAGGAAGAGCTCCTGGTTACTGCGCTTTGGCAAATCATTTTCCGATCCCTGATACGTACAGCGCTGAAACATAGGTACAGCGTCCCTTTTATGTATTCAAACCAATGGTAGGTGTTGATCCCGCCAAACTTAGCTGTCGAGCCTGGCGAAAAGAAGCAGTCGCGATTCTCACGTTTCTTCGTTGAACTGTTCAACAACACCGCCTCTCACTGCTCAATTTCGCTGGTTCCACTGCACTTGCGTGCCAGTCGGCATCGCGAGTAGCCGTAATAGTGTGACTAACGAACAACGCAGATTTGTTCCTTCCGATCGAGCACACATAACGACTTGTGCCGATGCGATCAAATCTGAGATGTCCAATGATGCACGCACTTCAGGCAATGTACAATTCTAACCACGCGTACCTTGTATAGCGGTCCCATTTTGAGTCATTGGATATAAATGCATCACGTCAGAGAAGTGACGTCGACGACCGGTACCCTCTTTAGATCCTCAACCGGCACTCGGTCCTTACTGACTCACCCCGTAACCACTGTTTCGATGAAGTGCTAACTTCAGTGAAGTTTGGTGAAGTGAAGTGAAGTGAACTGAACTGAAGTGAAGTGAAGTTGACCCTTACTTCACTTCACTTCACTTCACTCTGGAAACGGACTGCTTCACTGAAGTTAGCACTTCACCAAAATGAAGTGAAGTTGCCCGCCGCTAGGCGCCGCCACGACAAATTTTTCGCGTTTTCATCAATTTTACGACAAAAGTTTGGCTGGTGCCTCCTGCGCCGGTCTCAAAGTCGTTCATCCTTCAGCAGTTGGGCACAGTGGGATAATAATAAATTGGGCACCGCGGCATGGCGGTATACCTGTACTCTTAAATTGTTTGCATTCCAATGAATTTTTGCCAACCGTAGCTGGTGCCCAATTGTAACCGTCCCCAGTTGCTGCTAGCTTGTACGGGTTAGTCTACACGGGACAGTTTTATGGTTAGCCGCGTCTCCGGGCCGGCTTGGCCTCTGAGGGCTCCCGGGTCTCCGGGCCGGCTTGGCCTCTGAGGGCTCGGTACCGAGCAATATTTTTAGGCCCGTACCCGACGCGGCCCGCCGGGCCAACACGGCTCCGGGCTAGGCCTAGGCCCGCTTGCCCAGGACTGCTCGAGCTACTCAATTTCCAGCCTGCGCCCAATATGTGTCCCGATGTTCACTTTGTACGTATTGTTCGTTGCTAGGCACCGTTTGTAGGCTAAAGCTAAGGTCTTCGGCTTGTTTTGGGCAAGTGAAGTGCCAACTTCAGTGAAAAAAAGTGAAGTGAAGTGAACTGAAGTGAAGTGAAGCGAAGTTGACCCTCTCTTCACTTCACTTCACTTCACTCACGCAAAAACCCACTTCATGGGAAAAAGTGCCCGTAACGTACTCCATACCGTACAGTACGGTACGGCAGGACGGGCCGTAATAAGGAACGGTAAGGGCCGTACAAGTGCTAAATGTCGAGAAATTCGCTGCCGTACCATACTTCGGACTGGCCGACCCTACCCGTGCCGTAAGCCGTACCGATAATACGGCATTACGGTACGGGCTTGCTACCTGTTCGCGCTGACCTTTAGTAACCTCGTATCGGGTGGAAATTATGGCCGTACTGTGAGTAGTAAAACGAATGCTTTTTGTTGGTATTGTGGTGTATATATGTGGCGTATGCAGTCGCTGTCATCCGCTTAAAGGAAAAATGCCTGCGCACAGTGTCGCAGTAAGCGCAATTCTTAACTGGGATTTCGCAGAAGCGATGCACCACATGACACAACTGACGCTCACGTTCACTACTGCATCGTGCTAGTAAAACGAATGCTTTCTGTCGGTATTCCCGGGGAAAAATGATTAGTCTTGAGACGTTCCACGAAACTGTCACTTCTTTTTGTATTCCGTTCTTAAGCCGAAGCTTCCGTTCTCGTTCCGTTCCTAAATGGCCAATCCGTCGCGTTCTGTTTTTCTCGCCAAGACAGTTTCGAAACTCAGAATACTGAAAAACCGATTGGAAGTGAAAATGCCGCCAGTGTTCGCCGGCCGTCTTTTTTTGTAGACGTGTGCATTGTTGCTGGCATCAGCGGCATGCCTAAATTTGGCATGCCTTTTCCAGGTCTAGGAACGTTAACGGCAGTTTCTTAAAACCAATCGTGTTCCATCTTGATTCACTGTTCCCGTCGCATTCCGCCGGCACCTAGGTACTTTCTTCCCAAAGTGCGCCCACACTTCGACGGTGAGTCAGCCCTGGGCAGTACAAGCGAAATTTCACGAAGAGTCGCTAAATTAACGTAACTGACTAATCCTCTGAGCAATTTGTTCGTGATAAGCGTAAGCAGGGGCCGATGCGTAGTTTCGCAGCAATGATGAGCTGGAGCTTGAGTTACAATCACTGATCGGAGATTCCCACGTTGTACCTAATCGCCTCGACAAACATGAAATTACATCGAAGGCACAATGGTTTTACATAGCCAGAGGTTCCCGTCCTCTAATATTGAAATAATTGTGTGCCATCATTACCAAACCCGGGCCTTTAACCGCCGGACCTAGAAAGAGAGCAAAATGCGAATTTTGCCCGAGGTATCAACTAAATTTCTTACCAAACAAGCCGAAAAATCGCTCCAGGCGCGTCGCCGACCGGAATTTAAGGTGAAACGGCTCTATAATTACTAGCAACACCCACTTAAATGGGTGGAACTCCGACGTGTACAGTGCTACCAAAGAGTAGGGCTAAAGGCTCCATAAGCGGCTAAATTCTGCTCGTTCAACGCCCAAAGTCTGCACGTACTTCAATGGTGAGTCAGGCCCGGGCGGTACGCTTCGAATTCGCAAAGAGTCTTGAAATTATCGCAATACTAATCCTCTGAACAATTGTTACTGATAAGGGGTAAGCGGGGGACGTCGCACAGTTTCGCAGCAGTGATGAGCTGGATCTTGAGTCACAGTCACTGAGCGGGCATACCCACGTTGTTCCTAATCCCATCGACAAATACGGATTGAAGCCACAGGTACAGGTATTTGATGCGGTGCGGGGTTCCGGTCCACTAATATTTGAATCAGTGCTTGCTACGCTACCTGTTGCATTTACATCCAGGACCCACCCAAGCGATTTCGTCAGCCATGCATTTTCTAGTTATTTCACTGCTTACTGCGCTCTTCGGTAGGTCTCGGTACTCACAAAAGTGTGTGTTACTTCAAACGGGCCATACAGTCCCGGCAGCTTTCAAGCGTTGGTAAGAAGTTACCTTGCCCCGGCCTTATGAAAGCCGGAATCTATAAAAACTGATTTATCGAGCATTACAAGCCATGAGGAGCATTTTTTTGAGTAAATCGAAGCGTAAAATAGCAAAAAAAGAAAGCAAGTGGAAGGTGTACAAAGCAAATACTACTTAGACGTTTACGACACTTTTTAGTCGCGAGCCAGGCGCTCAAGTGTCAAGAGTGCAAAGACCCGGATTCCTGCAAGAGCCCTCCATCTGTTGACTGTCCGAACGGCTACTGCAGCTATCGTAAGCTGTTACCACTAAAGCGCGGTACATGATGTTAACACTTTAGTGAAGTACGACAAGTCGGAATTCCGCACGTGTTTGTCGAAACCCGAGATTCTCTACAGCCCCAAGAACAAGCTGTTCACGACAGTGAGCGACGACTGCTCCAAGATGTAAAATATGGCAAGAGGAAACGTCAAAAAATATGGGCGGATCGCAGGGCCTTTTTCGTCCCACCCTTCACCTCGAATGGTCCGCCGCGATCGTTGCCATGTCCTTCCTCCTGTGCTGGTGACCCTTCAAACCAACCAATCCTACCATATGGCCGTCTTAAAAAGGGCCTTAGAAGCTAGCCTCCATGTCACTTTCAAAAATTAACCCAAAATAGGTGCCCGTGACTTCGAACTCACATTACGTATTTAGAACCGTCGATCGAAATGTCTACTTACGCTCATGATCAAACATGATTTCCTCTCCCACCGTTGACCACTTCAAATTTCCCCGTCGCCCTCTTATCGTGAGCTCACCGCACGGATTTAGAACCGTCGACACGGTCGATTACTTCATGAAGATCTGCAATAAAGACAACTGTAACGCGGACTGTACCGTGAAAGTGGCGACGACCAGTACTATTACTACCACTCCTTCTACGGTCACGACGACTACTACTACTTCGAAGGCCACAGAGACTACTACTTCTAAGGGCACGACGACGCTGATTCCTACAACGTTCCTGACTGTCCTGTTGTGCCTTTGCGCTGCAACGAGGCTTTTGTAATGCGTCCTTTTCGGTGCGTTCCTTCTTCTTTTTATCGTAAAATCTTCCTAGTTATTTCCTTTACCGGACGACCATTGCCACACTGTCTACTCGTTCAAACGCACGTTTCAGATATGACTATTTTGTAAAGTTCGCATACGAGGCGAGCCGAGTTGCCCAGCCGTTTTTCGTTTCTCGGCTAGGAAATCGGCTCGGAGAGGGTCAGATCGGAACGGTGCCCGGCATTTCATAGGTATGAGAATGGACCCGCTTCCGAGCCGACTTTTGGACTATTTTCGACCAAGATTTAAGCAACTTCGGCATTTTTGGGCAATTTTGGTCAAAACTTCATTCAATTTTTGGCCTTCTTGACTTGGTCTCATAGAATATGTTATCATTTTTGACGGTTTTCGCCGGTCTTAGTCGGTAACTGCTAACTTTTTCTAATATTTGGGCCAAAAAGACCAACTTTTTTGGGCAGAAAACGGGCCTAAAAACGAGTCGTGCCGAGCTCGGCTCGGCATCTCGGTTCCGAAAGGGTCTGATGGTAACAGAAGTCGGCTCGGGGGCAGGTGTCCGCGCCATCTGTTAGATGTCCTCTACTATTTTGTGATTATAAATGACGCTATTTTGACGTTGTGCAGCATCCTTTCCTAAGTAAGTCCTGGTCTATGAGATAAGCCAAGCAGGCCAAAAATGCCTTTCATTAGGTAAACGGTGCCCAGTGAAGTGCTGTCGATCCGAATCGTGCCCTGGGCGACTGCCTTGTTAGCCAATAGACATCGGTCATAAGTTCCAAATCGCACAAGGGTAATAGTAGTAGATTGAGGACGAAGGTAGCATAAGCAAGTTGTTCGTTCTTTAAACAACGTTATTGTCTGCAAAAAATCTTAGCGACCAGGCTGCACACAAGTTCAGAAAAACGAAATTCAAATGGTTTTTACTACATATTTTTTCAGTCTCATCTTTGCTTCCTGCTACAGTTATTCTATTAAAAGAACGTAGTGTGTCTTAATTTGTGTACCTCGAATCTCGACAATTAAGTAACTAACGAATGCTAGCGTCAGAGAAAAGTCAAATATAACGGGTTAATTTGTTCGCAGGCGGAGGAATTCTGACCAACGAAGGAAACTTTTAGGCATATAAAATGTAGGCTACTCTTTATTTAGCCGAAAGTATCCATTCCTTGTTATTCAAATACGCTGTCAGAAGAAGTTCGTGGACGGTGAAGGCACGTCTGGATCTTCTTCCAGTACGGAATAGTCGCACTTTTCTTGCACCCATGAGGTCCACCGTTGTGAAGGCGGGCCATCTGTTCACAGGGCATCGTCTGCGGACACAGTTTCTTATAGCGCTTTACGTAAGCCTAAACTTTCTGCTTTGTATATTCATATACGTGGCGGAGAGTCAGGCGAATTTGGCGTATAATCACGTACCTTGAGGCACAGTACAGAACATTCGTAGTCGCTGGCACATCGCTTCCATGCAACGTCGGTCGTCTCCTGTTTCTTTATCCATCCCGGAGTGCCGCAGTCGAGGAAGTAGTTGTACTTGATCTAGAGCTTGAATTTGCTACACGGCTTGGGGGTCTTGAGACATCAGACCCCCCGCCCCCTCCCCGTCAACTCCGCGTTCCCGTGCATCTGTCCTGTTAACAGGACGAGACACTAGCCGAAATACGGAAGAGGATAGGAAGCAGGGACATTTCGAACTTTCGAATCTACCGTTCTGAGTTACAAATAAAAAGGGCAAATTCTGAATTCAATAAAAGATCTTCCTGCTTCTGAAATTTCGGTTGGGCCGAACCATATTCAAACGGCACGAAGCCTAAAAAAAACCGGACCACTGTAAATGAGCGCTGTCAGGACATGGGTCCGGCTAACCTGAAAGTATCCACACGACAGGCTACCGACGTCCATGTGGCAGCCAGTGTTGTTACAACCGGACTCTTGCTTGCAGATGCACTTGATACACTTCGGGCGAACAGGTAGCCCAATCGTGTTGTCGCCGACGTCATCGATGCATGCCCACGACACTGAAATAGAAAATCTCCGTCTTTTTCAAGTATTTGTTCGTGTGACGCCTCTACACAAAGTTCGCTCCTGGCAATGTACGATTTCGTAAACTCCGGGGCCATGCCGCGTCGTTTTCCGTACTGCAACGAGCCGGAAAACGGCACGGCAGGGTGTCCGAACGGGGCCGCGCTGCATGGTAAAATGCATTTTTTCAGCCAAAGTGGAGCAAATTTTCGGCGCTTCTAACCAAAATCCGGAAAAAGCTTCTCCAGAATGTCGGCAAACTGATTCTAAAATAATCGTGTACTGAACTGTGTGATGAAGCTCACACGTGAATTGTACTTACTTGCCTTCCCTGGAGTTTTAATTTTTCCGATTTCCGGATACGGCGCCGTGCAATGGCACGGAACAGAAACGGCAACACCGTCGTGACACCGGCCGGAGAACGGCACGGGGAGTGACAGGAGGGGGGGGGGGGCGGAGCAATGCCAGCAGAATCGACATAAACCATCAACTTACCACCGCGATAAGCCCTGTCATCAGCCGAAAAAAGCAAACGTTATGTGGACTAGCTCACGCATGGGTCAAGGGTCTTTCCAATCATGATTGGCTCCGCGTCGGGCTCCCCTTTTTTACTATGAAATCTCCACATGGTCCCTCAGGTGGGCCTATAGTGGGGAATGGACCTTTGGATAACTTACTGATCACTAAACCTGCGACAGCCACCAGAATGCGACAGCGGGGCAGGGACATCGCGGCAATAGAGGCAGCTTTAGATGCGCTGTTTGTCGAACTGCTGTTTAAGTACGGATTTGGCAAGTGTGATTAGTTTGTTTATCGCCGAACGAAGTCAACAGCCATTGTTTATAGCGGATATCGCAAGCTTTTGCTCAAGTTGTGCAAGAATGTTTTGTTTTTCACGGGTAATGCTCAGGGAGCATGAGCAATAAAACGGCAACTGCTACTCCACTGAGCTTCGGTGGATCTCCTGGTGTTTTTTTTCCCGCGGTTACAAATGCCGGCGGATTTGGGGTAGTGACTCCAACGACTCAATGTGGAAGATATCGACTTTCCTCTGCCTTCTCTTGCCGGTCGGTCTCATGGCCGACGGTCAAGAGGACTGTGATCATGCCTGTCGCTGCATGGGCTGCGATAGCGGCCATTTCAGCTGTGTTTCATGCAGGTGCATGGGCGACTGCATGGGCACCTGCACAGACTACTTGTGCCAGCACTTTTGTGCGTGTTACGGCGTATGCGGCGGAACGTGCGGCGTTTTTACTCACGCATGCTATTGCGAGTACTGCGCTCGAAACAACGCCAGTAGCTCATCGCCATTGCGCCTTCAGACGCGAGCTTTGAACAACGGTGAGCTTTATGATCGATTATCTCTAACACTTTCTACAGTCCCACCGCCTAACGCAGTCAGCCCTGGCGAAATGGAAATCAAAGGGCAGACGACAAGTTTGTCCCTCTTTACGACGTCTGGACCAGGGATGCGCGTATCGGTATCGGTATCGGTATCGGAAACCGATACTATCGGGTTTTTAGTATCGGTATCGGTATCGGTATCGGTCATGAGCAAATGTGCCCGCATTAAGATTATTTTAGTTTTACCGTCAGCCGCAATTCAACGCAAAACTTGATGCAAACCTAACAAATTCTAACTCAAACCATTTAAAACATGTTCAGTCAAGGGCCGTCCAGAAATTTTCGCTTAAAATTGGCTTGGCTCTGCCTCGAAACTTAACAAAAAAATCATTTCCAGACAACCGAGACTGCCCGCCGCAGGCAACATAAACAAAATTTTAGACGAAATTGGGCAAACATGGTCTAATCATGTTTAAGACTGAGCTGAAAATAGGCCCGCCGCAGGCTATACCAACGAAATTTTAGGTCAAAATTTGCAAAATATAGTCAAAAGTTGCGCTGGGCGGCGCCTAGTGGCGGGCCATATTATCTAGTGCTGATTATGTAATCATGGTCTTGACCCACCCCCC
>JNEY01000506.1:24471-37583 GCA_020875895.1 Aphelenchus avenae | reverse complement strand
GTGCGGGGGGGTATCACTGTTAAGTTGAGGGGGGGGGGTCAAAAAAGGTAAAATAACCGTGGCGGCATTTCTGGACGCTCGCTTAGAAGACCACTGCTTGCGCAATGTCCGTCTTGTTCTTTCGAACTTCATCTGCATATGGGCAACAACTGAGAACAAATCCATATGGCTAAGCACTATGAAAAGTGCAGGACATTCTCAGGGAAAAGGACCTAGAAAGCGCGTTGCAGACGACATTCTGGCTCTGAGGTCACCAATTCCGGTTACCTATTAGCGGCTTACAGTCTACCCATCCTCACAAACAGCCGCGTCGTAGGGCTTAGTCACCCACCAGACGGCTTTGCACGATGACCTCAAGCACTTCAGCCTACGACTGCGAAGATGGTCTTACGCACTTATGACCTTGACAGGCGTCTAAGGGAGAGACAAAAGGCCGCTTGGCCGAGATAAAAAGTAGAGATCGGTGATGGGATCCCGTGCCGAACCTGAACCCGCGGTGGACACCCTAGCCCTCCCCCCCCCTCTCCGAGCCGAACCCGAACCCGAGGCGGACCCCGTCACCGAGCCGCGTTGCCGCACCGTGTTAAACCACGGTACCAAACATGTACCCGTGGAAAAATTTGATTTTTTGCCGAAAAACAGGCTAGGATGAGTGATGGGCGAATAATCTACACCTAAAGTGATTAGACGACATCCCAGGGAGCAATACAGGGATATATGAATATAGGCCCCCCGGAGGCGACACCATCACCCCCGAGCCGCGTTGCGGCGCCGTATATTACGGGTACGGGTACGGCTTGTACAGGTGGTACGGGTGTCACACCCTACGAAAAAGTTCCGAGAAATGGGGCGCGAATGGACAAAACATCGGTGCGCCGCGGATGTGCACTAACGCATTCGCACTCTTAACTCGAGAAAACACTCGGCGTACTCGGAAGCTCGAGGCCCAAGCGAAAACACCAAGGGATCTGCAAAAAGTCACGAAATTCTTCTCGGGATACGGAAGTCGACTTTTCGGTTGACTGTGAGTCGACTCACAATCTGAAGCAGGATTCCACAACGGCGGTGGGCGTACAGGAATGGCCACGTCGGTGGTAAAAGTCGGCATGTTTGGGGCGGAACAGCTTTGCGCTGTACCCATTTTAACAGCTAAAAGCATAAATACTAAAATAGGTACGACTTTTATGCAAACGTCGATTGCAGCAGTACCTTTTCTGCCGCTTAGGCGGGCACGAGTAAAACAACTGAGCCCGCCACGGGAGGCCAATTGGGAGAAGCAGGCCTGGGGAGAATCGGCATCGGGATGGTATTCGTTTTTTTTCGGTATGTAAATCAGTTAGGCCGATTCTACCGATGCCTGTTGTTTATTTTTCTAGGGCTCGCCTGCATGAGGGTCGCAAATCCTTGGAGGTGAGGGGCCACGCTCAATGTTTATTCACTTCATGTAAACGCAATTCTTCCGTACCGCACGATCTTAGGCGTCGAAAAAGTGGTCGAGGTCACGTACTTCAATGCACTTTTAGACACGCAGCGCGGTTTTGATAATCGATGTCTTTTGAAAAGGACACAGCGCGGTGCAACTACTGAATTCGCGTGGTTCAACACTGAGTCACGTTGGCATAAAGACTGTTTGCACTTTTACGTCTTTGGAATGCGGTCACGATCAGGGCTAAACTTCGAATTCGGAAACATCCTAAATTTGATATTTTTTGCCTTCGACGTGAGACTCTTGGTCGACAACCGAATTTTCCGCAAGTTACGAAGAACGCGAAGTCGTCGACCCACTTGCCTCTGGCCGTGAGGCTGCGATGGCCCTACAGGGCACGGCAGTGCGCATATGCAGGCCTATTTTAAGGACCCGCGCACCGTCAACCCGTCTACTCTACCGATTTGACAATGGCGTTGAGCATTCAATGCAGAAATTCGGGTTCTTCGCCTTCGGATCCTTTTGTAAATCGCTCAGTCCTGCCATCCACTTGAAGTGCTGAAGTCAGGCTGATGACGGGGGAGGAACGGAGGAGGTCAGCCCAACGTTGACAAATGCTGAGAAGGGGGGGGGGCTGGGTCCAAAAAGTGCTAAATCAGGCTAATTTATTTTCAGGACGCTCCCGTCTCTGGGGAGAATTTTAGAGTCTTCGCCTTTTTGTCCCCTATTGGCCCTTCGAGTGACTTATTGCTCTTGAAGGATGTGTAAAATAGTATGTGCGTTCGGGACAGAGATAGCCTGAAGCCAAGCAAGCATATCACGTAAGCCTTTAATTTACCAAGAGCCGGATTAAATGGAACATAGTGAAACTGGCGTGGCACCAGACGAACATACTAACCGAAGAACAGGCCCAAAAAGGTTTTCCAACGCGCTTGCAAACCGCGTGGGAAGATGAGAGCAAAAATCGCTGCGTTTGCTATGTGGAATGACGCGGATCTCTCACGCAAGGCACGAGAAGAGTCGTCTCAAGCAGACACAAATGACTTGTGAGATTCCACAGAGACCCCAAACATGGCCGCAGAAGCTGTTGGCAACAGTGTTGCCCCTGGGGCTCCGGCGCTCTAATTGTGCCTCGTCGTTTGGTGCAAAAGAGCTGCAAGGGCGACTGAACGCAATGGGCTTTCGAGTTGCAGGCAAGGACAAACTATTAGGCCCACCTCCACGATCGACCTTTGCTTGAGCAAAGCCCGTTTGCGAGTCGCCATAGTTAGAAACAAACTTCATATGGAGGAGCTTCGCGGATAGAGACCAGGTGTTGAGAGCTCTAGAGCGGCTATGTTTAGAAAGTCTGTTCCGAAACTCCGCGATGACAAGGAGCACTTTTTACGCTCTGCCACCCACATGAACCCCACCCACCCTAGGACGCCCGGGTGTTAGAGAACTACGCGCCAGTATTGGTACCTAATGTTCACGCGTACAAGATACCTAGTAGAGCGAAACCAAATTATGACTCGGATTCGTCTAGGCTGGATTAGCTTGATCTCAGGGGTGGTGTGCAAACCCCTGGGAAGGTAAGTAGAGAGCAGTACGTTCAACAGTGGCAAGAGGTGAATATCGCATGCGGAGGCGCGAGAAACGCTTCAAATAGGAAGCAAAAGCGCCCTTACGATTACAAATAGTCAGCCCACCTTAGCTGCAAAAACAGCCTATGAAGAAGTGACATCCCCGACATATCGAAATTACTTCCGTTTGGTGGAGAACTCCTGCAAGGACGACAGAACGGATGGATTAAAAACGGCTTAAAAGTGCAAGACGCACGGGCCCCACGTACGTTGGGTGATCTTTGCTCTGAGGACGCACCATATTTTCTAATGCGCGAATAATCTGCCTAAGCCGACAGGAATGTCCCTATACGGTACCGACATGTCGACAGCACTCAGCGGGGCTGAGACGCAAAGCGAAAAGGTCATCGAAGAAGAGCTTTAACCGCGTAGGGCTTAATGCTGAAGTACTCGCGTTAGAGTTTATCCTCCAGTACATTGATACCTTGAGAATCTAGTCGCCTTTGAAATAGTACATGACGGAAGAAAACGTGATATGTGCCAGAAGGGAAGACAGTCGAAATAAGCTGAGCGGGAACGCCGCCGACCTGGCATCTGGGTCGCCCTTTTATAGCAAAAACAATCGTTGACGGCCATTGGAGACCGTGTTAAACCATCAGCCACGTCTTTGTTCATCACTTCATTCCAGTCATAATGCCAAAGTTTGACTGGTTCCTGATATCGAGTCCGGTAAAATGAGTACCGAAAATTCGATAGACTGAGCACCGAAGAAATTTGCGCTAATACGCGCCGTGGGAGCATTTTAGTTTGGGGTACAGCACGCAAGGACGAGAAGAACAACAGCGAGAAGCGCCGCTAGGTGTCCGAGTTCGTCGGGCTAGTAGTAAAGAAGCTAGCGTACGTAGCACGTTATCCCTTGCGTAAAAGGTCTGCCTTGGACCGAGACCCGGATAAAGCCCTGGTACGCGAGAAGCACCAACTTATAAATTCTTCGTCGGCCGCCGGAAATGAAAATGTTGGACCCCCCCCCCCCACATCCGCATTCTCAAAATGGGCAAAAAACCGTTGGTGTGGCGGGCTAAATCCGGTTTCCTTCGGAAATCGCCACAGTTTGAAGCACCCAAAGCCGACACAGCCAAAATGCGGCGGCCTAAAATGCGACATCGAGCGTAAGCACCAAAGGGGGGGGAACAAGGCAAAAAATAGCAAAAAAAGTATGATTAAAGTGTCACATAAAACGATGTTTTATGCTTCAGAATGTCCAAAAACATGCTTCTAAACTAATACGTATAAGATTTCCTAGTTTGAGACAGCTTAAAACCCGATTGTGGGTGGGTGGGTGGGTGGATGCCCGCTAGATTTTATGGTGCGGGTTTGGGATCTAGTATGCACGACTTACGCGATACAAAGGCCATCTTGGGTACCTAATCTCGGAGCTAACGTCGATTTATCGATCTTAGGACGACACAGCCCATTCGCGGTAAAACGCCCGCAGGCTATACGGGGATTTCGATGGCAAACTGTAAAAGGCTGCACTGAAAGTCGTTAGTATCTTCTGCAAAAATTGCAAAACAACAATGAGACTAGTCTGTAAGGACTCTCCGCGGGTTGGTACATCCGCACATACACCGATTCAGTCGGTAGATGAAATAAAAAAAATCGACTTTTATCAGTTCTTCGTTAAAAGGTCGTCCTGTCCGTTCGGGACATACGATAGCCTGAAGCACAAGCAAGCATAACACGTAAGCCTGTAATTTACCAAAATAGCAGGAATAAATGGAACATACTGAAACTGGCGTGGCAGTCCCCGATCGCTGTTGCACGCCATGTCCTAGAAAACGGACGTTTGCTGCGATAACCTATAAGCTCAAACTCCGATTCGAACTGGCGGGCAGCTAGATTGCTGCGAGACCTTATAAGCGCTAGCGCTACATAGTTACGTGAGGCTTTTCATGGTAACGTGCAAGAGTACATATGTAGCAAACACCAGGTGTTCTTTGCAGCCGGTGCTCCAGACGGAAGCGGCTATTTTTGCACTCTAATCCGCTGCTACTTTCGTGTGACCACCCGCAATGGCACCAAGGACTCAGACAATCATGTTTAGTCTTACTACAGATCATTGACGCAGCGAATTGTACTCTGCCGCAGAGAGAGGACACAGGCCGTACCGTATTTCCTCTGGTATAAGCCCCCCCCCCCCATTCGATTCTATTTGTGCCTCACCCTAATTTAGCCATCCTTCAAGGCCCTTGAATCAAGGGGCAATAAACATGGCACCGAGGGCACAGTTATAGAAAAACTCGCTAACTGCCGGCACGAAATTTTCTCTATTTTCGGCCATTCTCTGTTGGGGCGCCGCTTTTCGAGGCATTTTATGTCTACCTGACTCTAAAGCGGCACGAGGGTGGTTAGCCGAAGTCTACCCTATTTCATACAAGTGCCCACCATACGTGCTCAAGGCAGAGCATGCCGCTGCGGACGTTGACGAAGAGACAACCGACGGCCGACGGAACGACCCAAATACACACAACGCTCCTTAACGTCGTTAAACAATCGTTTTGAAACTCCGACACTTCTGGCAGGGCTGCAGGTCTCGGTCTCGGTCTCGAAAACCGAGACTCTCGGGGGGTCTGGTCTCCGTCTCGGTCTTGAGAAAATGCCAATTTGGTCTCGGTCTCGGTCATGAGAAAAGGCCAAAAATGCCCGCCGCTAGGTGCCGACCGACGAAAATTTCACTACATTTCTCAAAATTTCACCCAAAATTTGGTTGGTGTCGCCTGCAGCGGGCCAATGCTAGCCGAATTTTTGACATTTTTGACCGCGGCGGGANGACGGCCGACGGAACGACCCAAATACACACAACGCTCCTTAACGTCGTTAAACAATCGTTTTGAAACTCCGACACTTCTGGCAGGGCTGCAGGTCTCGGTCTCGGTCTCGAAAACCGAGACTCTCGGGGGGTCTGGTCTCCGTCTCGGTCTTGAGAAAATGCCAATTTGGTCTCGGTCTCGGTCATGAGAAAAGGCCAAAAATGCCCGCCGCTAGGTGCCGACCGACGAAAATTTCACTACATTTCTCAAAATTTCACCCAAAATTTGGTTGGTGTCGCCTGCAGCGGGCCAATGCTAGCCGAATTTTTGACATTTTTGACCGCGGCGGGACGATTTTGAGGCGAAAATTTTCCAAGTCTCGGTCTCGGTCATGAGTCTGGTCTCGGTCTCGGTCTCGGTCCGTCAAATTTCATCCCGCAGCCCTGACTTCTGGATCCATATAGTGTCAGTACAAATTTCGTTGTTAAACCCGTATGAACGGATAGCAATTTATTATGGCTGATGAGAGAGCTACAGGGTCATAATGTCGTCGTTCGAGCCTGAGTTGCTCGATGCTCGCGGAAATGGCGACGCATCTGCACCGTCACTGGAGCAGCCACTGAAGTACACGTCCGGCGAAGGTGAAGAGGAGTCCGATGGCATGTCGAAGAGCGCTTCCTCCATGCTTTTCTCCAGTCTATCCTCACACAACCCGCCGAGGCCGTTCAGCATGTAGACGGTCGCGTAGTCCTCGAGTAGGGCCGCCTCGGGATCACGCTTGGGCAGCTAAAGAAGGTATGTAAGTATTCTGTCCTAATGATCTTTCAACACTTTGTCGACGTACGTACTCACTCATAACGAATGTGAAATGTGCTTTCCTCGCTGGCACATTCACTTCTCATATCTGGACTATTTCACTTGACCTCATTTGCGTCACCAGGGTTTACTTGGTAGTAAATACAATACAATACGAAATAAGTATAGCCCGTAGCTAGGTACTCCTCCGCGGGGAATTTCTGAGCTGACAGAAACCAGTCCAGTCCAGTGGGTCCAAAGATTGCACATTTATCCTACAAACAGCTTCGGGCCGCGAACGCCGCTCTTGCGGTTACCCCCGTTTCGCGTTCACTAACGAAGTCTTTTGGTATACACTCGAATGAGTGACCACAAATCCCCCTCGAAACTTTCTATGGCTCAAACGAGGGTATAAACTAACGATTCGACTTACGTAGTTAGGATGATGTCGGTGCGGGGAATCCGAATCGATTGTGCTCGACGTCGTCGCCTTCTTTTCCGAGTCTAAACAGTCGCTTGGTAAACTTACCAGTCGTCATCGTGTAGTGCTTACCTCCAGCGGGAGAGTCGTCGTCGATCAGCTGCTGCAGAATGACCGATCCACATGGCGATGTTGAGGGACTCAGTGTTCTCTTGACGATGGCCTCGGTGCCGTTGTCCGCTTTGAATCCGTTCATCGGCGACGCTGCCGAGACGCGCAAGCGCTTGGCAGACGGGTTCTCGTCGCGGTGACGGCGTTTCTTCGGGGAAGGAGGCTTCGCCGGAGACTGCTGTTCGAGGACGGGCGGCTAAAACAGTTTACTTAGTGTCGTGACCAGGTAAGCTTGCGAAAGAGCAATCATTTTTTGAAGTGCTAAGAGTTTAGACGGCTCTTTGTACCTTCGGTACCGAAACAAGTGGCGTACCGACCCTTAGTGCAGGGGTTGGGGCATGGTCCCCTGAATTCCGGAGGGTCCAAAAAGTAGCAAAGGGGGACAGTTATGACTGCGCCGGTACCAGGCCGCCGCAAAATTATAGGTAAGAGGGACCAAGAGAGATTTTTTGGCAGTCAAAATCTTGGCCCATCCTAAGCTCTTGGCTCACATACCCCTCTTAAATTCGGATCCTCGGTACGCCACTAAATACTGCACAGAAAATACCGGGAACGATTAGGACGTACCATGTCGTTAAGCGAATTCTTGTACTGGACGGCTTGAGGCGAGGTAGCATGTCGAACGAAAGCCACCGACGCTCGGCACAGCTCTTGGCGTTGATGTTGCAGCACAGCATTAACCTCAGCGGCCCGCCGCTGTTGCTGCTGCAGACGGTGAAGCTCCGAAAGCACCATAAGTAGCGGGAACTGCTGTGGCAGAACGTGTGGAACGCTGCCGTTCCCGAGTGACGACGGCGGACATGGCGTCGATGCGACCAGTGACAGTGCTCTGGCGATAGCCTCCTCTTCGAATGGAGTTGCAGCCGGAGCGACTAGCGCGTTTTGCAATGATTTCTCCGATGTAAAATGTGAAGGAATCTGCGACGCTGGGCCGATCAGCGAGGCAAAATGCGCAGCAAGGGCGTCTTCATGCGGAGAGGAAGCAGTGCACGGGAACGCACTCTGGACGTAGGCTAGCAGTTGCTGGTGCAGGTGAAGCAATGACTAAACGACATACGTCGTAGAAAGAATCGTAATCAGGCGTTGTATATTGGGCTATCTTTGGGCAAACTACTCGAATAGCCAGTTGGTATTCATCCTGACCCAAGGGATTCCCTCGTACGCGGTAATTTTTCCTACGACATAGAAAAGTCCATAGGATTTTTTCCGTAGCTTCGTGAAATTGCCCCACTTCTTAGGAAAACCTCAAAACTCGTGTCGTATCCGATTATTTTCACACTTTTATATTATGCGCTATTGGGTATGAAGGAAGGCTACCGGCTTACTTCCGCCAACGCCACATCGGTAGAAGCTCTCTGCTGCATCACATAAGCGTACGACGGCGGACCCATGGTCTCGTTCACGTGCATAGGGCTACGTTAAGTGGCTCTACTTGCGTCCAGCGCGGGTTGTCGTAGAATGAAGTATCTAAACAACGAACTGAAACCGAGGTCGAAGGCATGAAAACTGCAGCGGTATTCGCACGAAACTCGAAGCAAAGTGAGGCTACGGAAGTAGTGTGGCTGCTGAACGTTCGAGGTTCAGAGACCTGTAGAATGAGAAAAGCAGTGGGGACGACCCACAGATTTCGCAATTCCAAGAGGATCAGCAGGTATATACTGCAACTTGCTGCAGCTTATTAACTGCCCAGGTTTCAGAACGTGCAGGCCCGGTTCTTTGCCTAGATTATCTGTCACGCCTTCCATTATTACAGCTTGATTGCCCTCATCCTGCACTTAGGCAGGTTTTCCCATGTTCCCCCCCCCGCCCCCCGGAAAAAAGGTTGGGAATTTCGATAAGTGTAGTTACTGCTGCAGCATTTTTTTGCGCGGTCATCTTAGGTTTCACGACACTTTATCCGAAAACGCCCTGGACCGCTGCTAGTCTGAACTCGTGCTGCACTTTCTACAGTGTTTTAGGCGTAAAAAAGCTCATGAAACGGTCAGCTGCAGCATAATTCATCACAAGGGCAGTCACACTCGCGTTCAGGCTGACCCTGGCGGAAAGTGCATCATGCGCCTGAAAAGTACAATCGAACTTTTTCTCCACGGACGCGCCGTTTTGGAAAGTGCAGATCCGCCTAATTGTGACGGAGATAAATGCCTGTACCATTATCATACCGCCTGGTACCGCTGAGCGCGTGCCTTAAGGTGAGTCAGTAACAGCTTGAATGAGCCCTACGAGGCATAAAAACGGGTATTGAGGAAATGACTACAGCCAGGACGCATCTGGACTGGTTTCATGCAGCATACAAAACGTGCCGAAACACGAGCGAAGAGAACGTTAAACAAAGAAAAGTGCCAATGAAACGCGAGAGGGATATAAAGGGAGCCGAAAATATGCTATGGTTGAGGCTCGAACGGTATGCCAACCGTTATGTTTACGAAGCAACCTGTCGAAAAGCGCGCTCAGATTTGCCGTACTCCGATCTACCGACCTCCATTTTGTTTGGTGAAGACTGGACGGCCTTTTTTATTGCCTAAGTTGCGAAAAAGGACGTATACAGCGTAAACGGCACTAACTTTCGAGTAAGCGATTAGCTGCGTCAGTTCCTGGGATTTCTTTAGTATACATGTAGCAGACAAACACAACTTCTACCCTTGTTTGGAAGTGACTGTGCGTTTGTATTAAGCGTAGAGAGATGAGCAACCGAGATGGACGAGATTCCTAGCTTCGTCATAACAGGAAGCATGTACTTTGGATCACTGGCTCCTGTTCAGATGTGGATCTTTGCCTTACGGCGTGCCGGTGATTCGTAATGTGTGAGTCGTAAGAAAACTGAGCGCCAGCAAAAGTGCAACATCAAACACAGTCAAGGAGAGAGGAATGCGTTCTTTTCCGGTGCACTGGGCGTACCATAGTGCCACTGTTTCTGCGTGAAAGGGTTAGAGGAGCAACATTCCGAGAAGCGGATGCATAAGCGGTAACCGCAAATGCAAACCGTCATTAAGCAGCCGGCAAGAACGATCAAGAAGTAGCCATTCAATTATGAGACCACCTTAACGTACCAATCTGAATGCATTTAACATCGCTGCAAGATAATTACGTAAAAATTGACTGATCGTCCAGACTTCGAACGACAATGAGCATATAATGCTTAGCTAAGCAAAAACATCTTCGAAGCCACTTAGCATGAAAGACAGCCATAAGATCAGGAAAAAGCGGCGGCAATGGGATTCTGTTTTTATTTAAAGTACGAGCAAGCTCTGAGCCTTTGAGCGATGCGGGGCGGGGAATAACAAATTGGCGTTCTTAAAGGGCAATCGAATCCTTCACGTCCGTGCGGCTGCACTTTCGAGAGGGACGCGAAAACATGTGACGTAGGGGTGGGGCGTTGGCGAGAAGCCATTCAAGACAAATCAAGCTTGAATTGCGGGATACTTCCTTGTCCGAATGACAGACGCATCCCTCCTGGCGCATCTGCGCTGGCAGATAAGATTTAGCGGGCCAGGCGCTAGCCCAAAAATGGGAAATTCTTCGATATCACACGTCCGAAGCGGGAAGTGCGGAAGTGGAAGGAAGTGTGACCGCGTAAAAGGGCAGGAAAACACGCGCCGAAGGCCTTCGGGGAAGACGAATGGGCCTGTTTTGAATGGGGGAAAAGTGGAAAAGTGCAGTGGACAAATGCGGACAAATGCGAGCGTGTTGCAGGGGACAAAAAAAGTAGAAAGAATGACGTCGCTATGACTCCTTCGCTGAAATACTTAATGTTTAGACGTTTGGTAGGCTCGCGTGGACAGCAACTTCTTAGTCACGCCCAGGGGAGACCATCTCACATTAAAGGGCGGCAACCGTACAGGTTTTACGGCCGAACCGTACTGCGGTACTATCGGCACGGAATACGGTACGGGTAGGGTAGGCCAGTACGGAGTAAGGCACGCCAGTACGGTAGTACTATTTAGCACTAGAACGGCCCGTAGAGTACCGCATTCCATCTAAATAAAGCCCAATTCTTCCCAACGAACGAGGCCAGCTGACTGTCCGTACCACGTCCACGGACGTAGCAAGCATGCTTTCAACGAAAAATCTGTCTTGTTCTTTTGGTCTTCACTTCTTTATGGGCCGCAAGTGCTCACAAATATTTGGCTAAACGCTGTTTGGAAAAGCAGATCTTTCTTGGAGAGGACGTTGTTGCAGACGTTAGCGGCTACGTGGTCACGATTTCAGCCACTTGTTAACGGCTTACAGTCCACTCATGCCCAGGGGTCTCAAAACCCCCTGAATTCAGGGGGTACCCCCTGAATTTGGTTTTTTGCCCCTGATTTTCACGAGCAAATTCAGGGGGTATACGGTCATATTTTTGCAGTAGTACTGCCTGAAAAACCCCTGAATTTGACCCGCTGGGCCTTGAATCCCGGTTTTGGAGTTGAGAGGCCTGCTCATGCCTGCACAAACATCCCTATCGTAGAGCTTAGTCACCCTAGACGGCTTTGCACGATGACCTCAAGCACTTCAGCCTACGGATGGGAAGATGACTTTACCCGCTTATGCACTTAACAAGCGTCTAGGGAAAGGAAAAAGCCCGCTTGGCCGAGATAAAAAGTTCCAAGAAATCGGGCGTGGCGAGGCAAAACATTCCCGCGGCAGGGCCGTGCACACTAACGCACTTTTAACTAGCGAAAACACTCGGGATACTTGGGGACACGCAGACCTCCGGAAACAAATAAGGGGATGCACTCACGCATTTTGGCTCTTAAATGAGATGTGCGTAAAGCGGATGATCTACCCGCAAGGCACCAGCAAGCCAGTCAATTCTGCTTGCGTGATGTTGGTTAACCTTGTAGCTACGGGTTTTTTTTCGAAGGATACCATAGCTCATTCCAGGGAACTTTTTGACTACCATAAAATCCTGTTAGTCGAAATTTTTCGGATTTGTTCGTTCGGAAGCGCCCACGATTTTTGTGGGATACGATCACGGTACGGAAAACGGTAATGGGCATATGCTCCCTACCGGCGCTACGGCGACTGACACAGACACTTCACGGGTGAACATGACTAAAACGCAATGCGAAAGCGCGAGCGGACTGCCTTCGAGCAAAAAGACCATGCTCCATATTTACTCGCGCTCTGTACGCGTAACACTTCCGAACCACACGAATGAACATTGGCGTCGACAAAAAACTTTCCAAGGTCACGTATTTCGGTCCACTCTTAGATCACGCATCGGTGCTCTACGGTGATGTGTCGTAAAGATACCCTGAATAATGGGAATAGCCGGACCTCACGTCCCCCTTCTTGAAGCAAAATTTAGTTGAAATCTCAGTCGGTGTCGCTTTATCGGTGGCGTGGTATCAGTATCGGACACTGGAAAATTCCGTCCAGCCCTTCCCTACTTTCTAGTAGTACCCACCTTCGGTCAGCCGGAACGAATGGGACGCCGTGAGTAGTAAAGTTTAATGAACACAAAGCCGATAAAAATTCAGGAACGGACTCCAACGCGCTTGCAATCCGCATTGTGAGAAGCAACCCTGTGCAACGGGCCTTCAAGTCGAGTCCCGGCTCGGCCCGCGGGCAAAATTTTGAGGCCCGGGCCCGGCCCGGGCCCGCCACCGGGTCCGGGCCGGGCCGGGCCTATAAGGCCCGGCGAGCCTTGACTTCTTAGGCTTGACAGGAAAAATCACCTTGGTCCCCCCCTTGGTACTTTCCACAGGCTAAAATGTTGCCTTTTATAAGGGACTGTACAGAAAGTATGTGAACTCACAAAGCGATTTTCTGACCCCCCCCCCTCCCCCCCTCGTGAACAGTTGTGAACAGCGGCCCGACCCCCCTCCCCCCTTGTTAGCTAACTAAAATTTTTTAGGTCATTTTACCTAGTGTGAATTCCGGAACTTCAGTGGATTGCATTTGCCAGCATGGGTGAACGAAAATTGAAAGCAGGGAAAGGTCAT
>JNEY01000505.1:88513-115731 GCA_020875895.1 Aphelenchus avenae | reverse complement strand
GTCGGCATGACTCTGGCTGAAGCTGCGCAGAGAAAGGTCTTCGTCTGCCGAGAGTGCGAGGGCATAGCGCAGAAGGAGGACCTGGCGGATCAACTGAAAGCGCAAGGCAGGCCAGGTAGGTAAAAAATTCTGAGTCCGGGAAGAGCAATTTCAGACGGGGCAAATGGGAACTATGATTTCTGCTTGACGTTTCCGGTTGCCAGTTGCCTTCGAACACCTCTGAGGCACGGCCTAAAAAAACGTAGAAATGTGGACCCCGTAGAAGACAGGCGGTCCTAGTCAATCTCCAGTACTGTCATACCTTACGTTTCTGTGAATACGCTTAGAAGGGACCCTGAACGCATACGATGTCTTTTGGTAAATATGGTGATGTCGTGCTCTAGAACCTTCATTTTTCCCATGACTTCCCGCTGAAATGGGATCTGAAAGCTCCCCGGGGTCCCCGATTTTCCCCCAGTATCACCATCAAATCGCTTATAACTGCCTCTACCGAGCCTAAAAACAACCCTTGGCTTACAAAGCACAAACAAAAGCTAAAAGGTTAGGTTTTTTCTACATGGCCCGGAATTCCTTTTTTTCTCTAGGCTGTACTTTATAAGGTTTTCTGAAGTGTGCGTGGCGCTGTCCTCATTAAGCTGTGGTTCTAGGCGCCGTCGTCTTCACCACCATCTGCCATTACCACAATCCGAAGACGGGTCGTCGTCGAGGCACCAGCACAACGTCGGCACTCGTTCACCGAGACGAAGTTCTAAGCAATGCGCGCTGCGACGCCTGCGAGCATCGGTGCAACTTCAAGTTCATCCAGTGCGACAAGTGCAAGGCGTGGTGCCACTACGCCTGCGCCGAGATGACAGAGGAGCTGGCGGCGAGCGTCGACAAGTGGTACTGTCGTCCGTGCCTAGCGAAGGAACGTGCTGAGAAAAATCGTCATAGCGGTAGGTCTTGATAGGTATATTCCAATTCCAGATTTCACCTACTCAAATGCTCTGAACTAACGCGACGTTTGAGTGGCGTAGACAAAACACCGAAAATGGGAGCTAACTCGTTTTACTTTAATTTTTTTTGTTTATTCTTGCCTGCCAGCTGCTCGGATCTGAAAGATCGTTCAATCGACGTGTTTTTGACTTTATGGATATTGCGATATTTGATGCTTGTAGTCATCCGCCAGCTCAAGCGGTACGCCGAACCGGCAGGAATCGAACACGTGCAAAAGAAGACCCGAGTCGACGCCATGCCCAGTGCCTTTGGCGCCAAGCCAGCATCGGAGTCGACCCTGGACGACGAGCTTGAGCTGTATCTCAGTGATCCGTCCGAGCTGGAGCTGGACTTCGACAATGAGCCCGAGCTGAAACGCGAGGAGGACGCCGAGCTAGAGCTAGACCTCGAAGATCAGCCCGAGCTTGAGCTGAACCTTGAAGACGACTCCGAGCAGTTGCCGCAGCTTGAGCATGAGTCCGAGCTTGAGCTGAAACGCGCAGATGACAACGAGCTGCTGGAGCGCGATCTCGAGGATGGGCCCTGAAGCCGGGCTTAGATGAGGACGTACAAAGCAACACACCCGCCCGTTGTTGCCATATATTTCCGTTGGCTCGTATTTATATGTCGTGTCAAAAATCCTACTATATCTTGTTCATCAAATAAAACAGAAGTCCACTTGACGTCAGCTTTCTCCGGTCAGGTTAGTCGCTGTCATGTCATTCTTGTCATGCACTTCACCTCATCGTCCAAATTTTAAGGACTAGGACCAGTTTAAATGAAACTTCAATAGTTAAACGAAATTTTGGAGCACCGCTCGGCGAAGTGCTAAGTTCAGTCAAAAAGGAGAAGCGACGAGTAGTTTCCCTAACTCCAGGTTCATTTCGCTTCGCGCTATTCACTGCTTCACTGAAGTTCGCTATACTTACGCTCGATATAGTCGTTGATGAGATGAGATGAATTTATTCCGCGGATAATGGATAAACTCTGGAAACCAAGAAGTACAGCGTGTTAGCAAATGAACTGCTATTGGAGAGCGAGTCTGCTTAAAAAAAACGAAAGAGACACCTATCGGATTACTAGGCCATGCACCTGAAACTGCTACGCACCGAAAAGTTTCGAATTCAAGCATGTGTCTTTTCACAATTTATCGCAAGCCTACGTGGGTCGTCAAATGAAAGAAACGACGTCAAAGAGTCAAACACAAAAGAACATCAGAAACATAAAAGGAGACGCTAAATCGAAAATCAAAGAGTCATGTTCAAACGGAATGAATGCGTGCTTGCGGTTGCATTTTTGAGCGCCTTTTTAAACCCGGCGGTCGGTCACGAACTAATCACAATTCGACGAAAATGGCGAAGTCGCTCCTATACTGCTCTCTGTTGTACCTGATTGCAGCGGCACCCGTCGAGGGCTTCTGCCAGGGAGGATGCTCTCCGGGGGAGATCTGCGTGTGCGGGCAGGGCGGTTGTTTCTGCACATCGCGGGGTTTGTCACCACGATGAGCGACGCTTATGTAGGTTTTCCAGAGAATAAGCATTGCCCGGGAGGCTGCGAGCCTCCGACGTTCTGTCGCTGCAAGCAAGAGGGATGCGATTGCGCGCCGCCTGGTAAGTATCTCGTAGCGGGGAAGAATGGGAAACTTGAGCCTTATGGAGTTTTCGTGCACAGGGAATCCAGAGATAGCGTCCTTATTGCTTAGAAGGTAATTTAGAGGAGTCACCTGCCCAAACGCTATAGCGTGCCCGCTATCGAATGTCCGACACGTCAATAACGAACGTATCCGATATCCGAAAGTTTATGCGATTACGTCCAAAAAAAAGGAACGTACCCAAAAATGAATGGGAAAACGCCCGAAAAATAGTGCAATTTCCGGGCATTTTCGCATAAACTTTGGGCACGTTCGCCATAGCGTCCAATAAGAAGACATCGGGGTATTCGTACGCGTACAACAGGTGTTTGCAAAGCTTGAGTTTTGGCTAGGGTTGTAGGCGCCTAAGGTGTACTGACTAGTTTAAGTAAGCCAAAAACACTGCTGAAAGCCACATATAGGGCTAAAACCGGACACCAGAAAACTACCAAAAAGGAGACCAACACATTTTTCGGCGCCCCATTTGCCCATTTTGGACGGCGCCCAAAAATAGATAAGGGTAGGATCCCCTCCCACTTTACACCCCCCCCCCCACCCACACCTCCCTCCCTAGAGGTCATAGCTACATCCTTACCCCCTAATGCGTCTTCTAGCGGGACGTAAATTAGAGGGATTGCTTCCGTTAGAACGTAGCTTTCGATGATGGACATAAGGTACCTAACTCATACATTTGCACTAACTTAGGATCGTTTCCTGAATGTGCTGGTGGATGCTCGCCTCAAGAGATCTGCGACTGCAGCAACGACGAATGTAGCTGCGTGAAGCTTGGCAAGTGCATCTAGGAATGTGTTGGTTCGTGCCCATCGTAGTTCCCCATGTGTTCCGCCCTCTTTAACAGACTAGCACGAACAAAAAATGACGTGCCAAAAGTCATGCTCAAAATACTTTTGGGGTCTATCTAACCGCCATAGACAAAAAAAAACGACCTATATTGCCAAAAAAAATTTTTTAATTTGTGAGACCCAAATAGGGATCCAACAGCAGAAGCATTAATTCAATCAGGTTTTGGCAGACTGATCGATCGATCGCGCGTAAATATAGGGGATATATTGTGCTTTTAGTGACTCATTCGCAGTGCGTTGGCGGCTGCCCGCCTCCGGATATCTGCAATTGCGGCAATGCCGGATGTAGCTGCGTGATGCCCGGCAAATGATTCGACGTATGACCATTTCGTCACCCCTTATAACGAGCACGACCAGCGCTAGGGAACACCTGATAACAGATAATAAAGAGGTTTGGGTATTTCCGCGGCACCATGTTAAAACACGTGCTTAAGTAGATCTACGGGTCTCGTAAAGGAGGAGCCGTTTCACGATACATGACACATGACTCAGGGATCCGTGTAGCACACGTATAGCTGCATTATCCCGAGCAAGTGAATCTACGGGAGAACCGTTTTTATCGAGCACGATAACACAAAAATGCGTAGGATTTTGCCTAAAGAATGCATTATGTAAGCCGTACGCATCATTCATGCAAAGTCGGAGAGTATTTATTCGGCAAATAAATATAGAAGGCAAAAACAAAAGAACTCTGAAATACGAAAACGCTTGTGGCCTAATGGTCTGGCCGCATTGCTGGTGGTAGCCAAGAAGAAGGGCGCTCGAAGAGGAAGTACGTCTCCTTGCATTTGCGCTCCGCAAAGGTCGACGCGTCCGACGTGTAGATGTCCAGCCCGATGTCCGCAGTGATGAGCGCTCCTGAGCCTTGACGATCGCAGAATCTGAAGTCGAACATGCAAGACGCAGCGCCATGCGAACAAAAAATGGTGCAGCTTTCTTTTTTATAAAGTTTTGGTCGAGTTTTTGTGCGGGTAAGTATATCCGTAAAAGTGAATAAAAAATTTTGATTCATAATTTAAAACAAATTTAAATCGTAAAATTGACTAGCGCTTACTTGTACCGGCGAGGGTGTTCCTTGTACTGATTCTCCTTGCCATACACCAGCTTAACGCCCAGCGCGTCCATCTCGGCCTTAAGATCGTCGAGTTCGTTACGACGATTCTTGCGAACTCTGTTGAAGTCCGTCCACAGGATGATTTGCTCCAGGGCGACGTTGTGCTCCTTCATCAGAACGCAGAACACTTTGAAGTTCCGGATCTCGCGGACGGTTTTAACCGCGTACTGGTCGCATACGTGGATTTCGAACACGGAGCCGCTGCAGAACTTGCTCTCGACGACGAATATCCGCCAAAGGCAATAGCCTTTAGAACCGCGGAAGATCTCTATCTTACGTAGAACAGGCTCCGAGGACGTTGCCATGACTAAACGCGTGGTCATGATAAGACATCAACCATGGGCAACCGGGCCCTAGGCCTGTTTTCATTCAGGATTGGGCCTCTGGTCGACAGCGGGAGAGGCCTTCTTGGGTGCGACAGCGAGGGGTATGCACCTACTCGCGAAACGGGTAAAAAAGGCATTCATTCGCCAAACATGCCCCAGGAAGTGCTTTCAAGCATGGAGAATCCACAAATAACATCCAGGGTCTCTGGACAGTCAGTAACGGGGCAAGGGGAAGGAGGGGGGGGGGGCAGGTCCGGTTTACATGCGAAAGCGAGTCGCTATTATATGCACGGGATCTCATAGAGCAATGTAGGGATCTAGGCCCGCCGCCGGCGACACCAACGAAAATTTAGTCAAAATTTTTACGAATTTGGTGAAAGTTTGCTCTGGCGGCGCCTAGCGGGGGCCAAAAATTCAAAAGTGGCGGGGGGGGGGGGTACCCGGTGCCGTACCCCGTACCCGTGGTGGACCCACTCATGCCGTACCCCGTACCCGAGGTGCCTCCCCCCGGGCCGTGGTGCCGTGGTAAAAACACGGGTACGGGTACGGCCCGTACAACGGCACGGGTGCCGATCTCTACTGCATAAGTCCTGCAGCGGGCAAGAACGAGATATTTTGCCAAATTGTGCGCTAAGGTCAGGAATTCTCCATGCATGGGTCATTTCATGCATGGAGAATTCGAAAATAGCGTTTGTTGTTTGCATAGGGGTCATCTAGTTGGAGGATGCATCGTCTTGCATGCTATATCGCCGCAATCGCATGCACATGACCGGTGGAATTTTAACGGAAATTCTGCATGAAGAATCGGAGATAACATCCGTTTTTGCGCACGGTTGACGAAAAACGAAAACGGGCATACATGGACGTGGGCCCTGGGCTTTGGGCTCGGCCCAGCCCGGGCCGGGCTTGGGCCTGGGCTTGGGTCGTCCTAGCTACTTCGGTTGGGCTTTGAGCCGGGCCCTGGGCCCAGGCGGATGGGCCTGGGCCGGCCCAAAAGGCTCAAGCGGCAGTTTTTGCCTAGCTTTTGCATCAATCAAGTGTACGTTTTGCGGGGAAACGTATGGAAACAACTAAAATTTGCACTTTCTAAAATGTTCCAGCCCAGAATAATCCTTGACAAATGTTTTTGCCCACTACATTACCCACAACGTTCCACACACGTGCCCTTTAAACATAATTTTTTAACCTAGGGCCTTTGGGCCCGGCCCAAGCCCAGGCCCAAAGCCCAGGCCCAGGCCCAACTTGGGCTGGGCCTGGGCTTGGGCCCAGATGGTCGGGCCCGGGCTGGGCCTGGGCCGAAAAGTTGGACCCACGTCAATGTATGAAAACGGGTACGACCATGCGAGATTTAGCGTACACAAATTCGAAAGGGTTATGCACACGTAAGAACGGCTGCGGCGCGAAGCGCGGCCCAGCGGCTAGTACTTACCTGAGACGTCCTGACCGACTGACTGCACCTCCGTTTTTGCCCCAGCCGAATGCTCCAATTCGATCAGCAGGTTGTCGTCGGACTCTCGGTTTGCTCCATTCACGGCGCTTACACGTTCGAGTTCTTGCAGCGTGGCCTTCAATCTCCGCTGAAGCTGATCGATTTGCTCGTTCGCGCGGTCATTCTCAGCCGACAGCTGATTCGCTACGAGTTTAAGCTGCTTGCGTCCCTTCTCTAGTTCGTCCGCTTCTTCGCGCAGCGAGCGCTACGCAGTGCAGCCCACCCGCTAGTATTAAATAAACAGGAAGGACGAAACCGTGGTTGTAATTTAGTTGTGTATTGATAAATTTTTGTACCTTTTGGGCATGAATTAGCATACCACGGCTTTCCCGCGATAAAGTCGCGAAAGCCGTAGAACAAGAAATGGAAATAAAACTATACTACCGTATTTCTTTGGTTATAACCTCCTACAGCCCCCCCCCCCAAACCCTTGGAATAAAGCGGGCTAACGTATAACTTACGACGAATAGAGCCCCCCCCCCTACCCGTCGACCAGAATAAAACTCTGCCGAAAGCGTAATGCTTCTACGATCAGCTACAGTCATCTTGCGGCGGCTGCAAACTAGGCACTAACCTCGATCGCGAAGCTCGCTGTTCTTCTCGATGTCAGAAGATGCAATTGCCTTGATCCAGAGGTAGTACTTGGTCGTTGCTACGTCGCCAAACTTTCCCTAAAGGTTACCGCTCAACGTTCAATACTAAAAATATTCAAGATGGCTCCTACGGCAACTACCTTATTTCCTGTACTAGAAGTCCGGGCCAGCTAATGATCAACCCTCTCGGACCTGGGCTTCTATTTTTGGTGGGGGGGGGAAGGAGGAGGCGGGATTTCTAATATTGGGGGGCTTATATTTTACGATATCTCCGCGTGCCTTCTGCGCGCGGAATTTTGGTGAAATTTTTCCCGATATCACCAATAATTTGTCACGTTTGATAAATTTGTGAAGAATGGCGAATGTCCCATAGTCTTATCCGTGCGTTAAACGTGTAATGGCAGTGCTCTCTCAACCCTGCATACCTGCATAGTCAAGGATCAAAGATAGCGTGGGTATGCCAATGGGACGATTTTGCACTGCATAAAATTTAGAAGCACCGGGGCTTCTAGTTTTTTTTGGGGGCTTCTACTTTTCGGTGCCCCGCGGACCCCGGAGCTTCTATTACTGGCGGGATTCTAGCTTGGGGGGGGGGGCTTCTAATACAGGGAAATACTGTAAGCACAAGCACTAAGCCTGCAACAAGCGTTCGACTATTTCGACTAGTTGGTCCAAGGATCTTACGAATGACTGCCATCGTCCTCCGCGAAACAGTGTCAGCGTCTCCGGCGTAATTGTTTCGGATTTCGTATCTACGCTGGTCAAAGCAACGAAAGTTCGAGAAGTTTGTAGGAAGATCTCGTCCGAAATGATCTAAAAGTTAGGCATGACTTAGTAAGTGCGTCAATTTCTGCATAGAAGTCCAAACGGACTCGAGGGCGCATTATAAAGACTACAAGCTTTGAGAACCGTGTGTCGGCCAAAAGTTTGTTGAGTAGCTACGACTAAGCGTCAGGTAGGCATTTCTGTCAAATATTCAGATAATGCAAGGGGAAACAATCCTATTTAACTTCGAATCACCTTTGTCTCGACTGTCGCAAATCCGTACGGTTCCTTCCAGTTGACGTTTCTCGAGAAAATGAAGCACTTTCTTTTAGTTGAGACGTCTTTTCTAAACAGCGACTTTTGACGAGCCACAATCGGGGAAGAGCTACCAGCAGGCGAAAGCGGGCTTACAGGAGGAATGGGCGGATGCTCTCGAACGCAGCCTTCGCGCAGCGTTCTTGCTCGCTTCGTAGTTCGTTTGTCAGCCGCTCGATTTCTCTCGCCTGGTCCGCAATTTTCTTCAAACGTCCGGACGCCTTATCGGCTTCGCCTACTAGCCGCTCGTACTTGTCCTCGCGCACCACCTTTCGGTTAACAAGGGCGAACATGTTAAAGTAGGCGGCCTAAACCTGAACACGTTAAAGTCAGCTACCTCGCTGCTTACAGCATACAAGATAATGACTAACAGAGCAACCCTCATGAAGTGGAATAATATGAAAAAAACAACAAAACATGTACTTCCGACTGTATAATTTTTCTCCGCTAGAAGGATAAATAGAGAGAGCGCCGCCATGCCAGTCCAGAAACTGCGTTTTACGAACGATTATATTCACTGCTTTGTTTTGTGAGTCTCCTTCAAAGCGCAGGGCGGCGACGCCGTTCAAATTGCATAAATACTATTTTCAATGAATATTACCGCTCTCCGCTCCAGGATGGCCCTTGCGCAAAGTTCAAAGAACAAGAAGAAAGAATCGTTGAACAACCATATTAAATGGGCTTGACTCTGCACATACACGCCGACTGAAGGTGTTTTTCGGTTCAGAATGCAGTATAGAATTCGCGACCGCTGAAAAACCACCTGGATGCTACCCGGAATTAACGTTAGATAAAAGCATCCGCCGCTAGCGCAAACTTCCACTTAGGATTTGTTGAACCTTCATTCGAATACCGATGGTACCGTCTGCGGCGGGTCTTTCGCATACCTTGAACAAAGTGCACTTGGTTGAGAACGGCACGGGTACCCGTGGTTACAACGATGCTTGTTTCTTCAGAAAGATATTCAGATTCAGGTGCTCAGAATCCAGTTATTCAGTATGTTTTTCAATTCAGAATTTAGAGTTCACAGTTCAGAACAGAGTCGATTCCATTCAGGGACAGAGACCCTGACCTGAAACGGACTTGGTGAGCATTGATGCCTGCATCGATACGCCTTTCAAGTTGCTCGACGCTTTACTACCCACGATTTATTATGATAAGTATTTTCCGTAGACAAGATCTACATGATACCTCTCCAGGCATGTTTCGTGAATGAAAGAATATTCCCGCAGGTTAGGATGGAAGGCATTCGGCTCGCTGAAAAACAAGTAAAATCCCGCCTTCGACACTTGCTCGAGGAACTTGTACGTTTGGAAGGCGCTATTAGAGCTATGGACTTCGACGAGGAACTGACAAATGCGCACTCGCAGGACCTGGTCGATGATGAGCAGTTCGGCGCCTAAAGGCTATACTTTGTATGTTCTAGCAAACCCACCCCCTGCATGACACCTCCCGCCTCCAGGGAGTCGTTAGACACCCGTACCGTATTCCGTACTGTACCAAACTGCGTACCGTGTTCTGTGGTACGGGGTACGGTACGGCGCAGGTCATGTAAGGGTTACCGTACCGTACCGTACTTGCGCTGTTTGGAGTACGGTACGGCATCATTCTCCGGATAAAACCGCACTAGTACGGGCCGCGGTACGGTTTAATACCGTCAATACCGTTTGCGGAATGCGGTACGGGGGTGTCAGTACGGTACGGAGTACGGTACGGGGGAGGGTTCTTATCTAATCCTCACATAGCAAAGGAGTTGGTTCTTTTCCAGCTTCCGGCAATCCCAAAGTCTCCCATGTCCAGACCTGCACAGCTCCGACTGTTCGCTAACGGCAGCAATAATCATTACGATTCGTAGGAACGTGCACGCCCATTTGCTTTACTGCGTAGAGCTCACCCTCAGCGTCGAACTTCAGCACTTCTATGCTGCTGTCGTTAAAGTGCTTGACGATGGACGTAAAAGAATACAGGCTCCGCTTAACGTCGTCCCGGGGCGCTATAAAGGCTTGAAACGGCGTTGCGTTAATCCGTGAAAGGCGCCCGAGAGTCTTCGGAAGTTGGATGTCCTGGAAACTTGCTAATCATGAACTTTTTCGCTTCATTTCTACCCTGTCGATGGCTCTGAGCGCGCATCCATTTTGCGTGAAGCTCTGAAGCTCTTCTTCGAAGCTGATCTCGTTGTTTAGTCCGATGGCATAGACGGCGCAGTTGTCCGTTGGCAGGTACTGAGGGTTGCAAACCCACTTCCCGCCGTCGAGGACGGTGCCGAGCCGGGCCATCGAAGAGCAGCGGACCTGAAGCAAAATGCTTTTATTTGACTGAAAGGGACGGACAACGTATTCCTTCAAGAGATTGCTGGCAAGGTCCAAACCGATTCCAAGACATCAAAACCTTGTCTTGTCAAAAAGCAGTATCTTGGTTCGATTCTTAGACAGATGACCAATAGCCACAATTCTAGAAAGTACACGCAAGATCTACTACGCAAAGTGTTCAAAATTCATGTAAAAATGCTGTAAAAAGTTTTAACCGGTAAGCAGCAAATACCTCCGGCACTAGAACGCTGTTGAGTACTGGCGCAAATGGTGACGTCGGCGTCAAAGCTTTGAGCAGCCTTCTTCGCTCGGCTGCTTGCCGTCGATACAGGCCCAGCACAGGGTTGGCGGTCACTTCGCGCCCTGTCATTCTTTTAATGGCATGATGGAGTGAGCGGTGGTCGAAGTGGAGAAATGCGACTAAAATCTCGTTGGACAACATGATCAAAATGTATTTGAGTCACGCTTTGAGAATGCCTGCATTCGCGCATCGTGTGTACCAAGCGGTACCGCAAGTAAAAGCATCCAGCCCTGCGACTCCAATTGTTTCCAACCATGTGCAGCGGGCCGTCGGCCCGCGGGACCGGGCCGGGCCTGGTCTAGTGTGGGCCCGGCCCGGCCCGCTTGAAGGCCCGGTAGGACAAGAAATTGTGTTCATATCACCGCTCAGATTGAAAATTAGAGGCGCGTTTTATTACCTTGCAAGCAATTTGCTTACGTTGTTGACTAATGCCCGTCTAAGCAAGCTTCTACTTGTTCTGTCAGCAGCAGTAAATTGATTGCAGTAGTGTGCAGTAGATCAAAGGTATACCTCTAAAAAATAAAGTCCGGGCTCAGCGGGCCGGCACGTCCCGAGCCCTGGGCCGGCCGGGCCGAGTCCGAAAAAAAGACCCGTTGCTCATGGTTTATTGCTTCTCGAAAAGCTTAATACGCTATATGTTCCCTAGGACATTTCAAACGAGAACATGGGCGTCCACTTTAAAAAATCTCCATGATTTGGACATGTATGCGGACTAAGCAGTACCGCAGGCAGAAGCACGTATGCGTGCATCCGTACGTGTATATCAAGCGGTACCGAATGCAGGAAATTTCGCATGCAACTCATGCGTACTAATCGCTACCGCATGCAGTTTGCCAGCGCCCGACGGCTAAAAAGTGACTTTGGCACGCTAAAAATTCCGTTAACGGCTAGTCCGCTTCAGCTTTTGTTGACTTCGCTGGTCATCGAGCCACTGATCTCTACTCTTTTCACAAAAAGCGGTAGCTGTACCCGACCCTATGAAAAAAAGCCTGTCAAACAAACCTAAGGCGAACGTACATAGACATTCAGAATAAACAAACAAGACCGGTCTGATCTTTTGTGCTCGCTCCGTGCGCTTGAAAAACTGCAGGAAGACTTGCATTTATTTACTCTTAAGAAACCCAAAGATAGAGATGAGGAATCTTTATGGCTTTTCAGGGAATTGTTTTTAATATTCATGCTCAGCCAAGCATACCAAGCCACGCGGACAGCCTCGTACCCAATCTGTCTCAAACCTCATGACCAAATTTCACAAAACTTCCATCAGAGCCAGAAACAGGACTTACATGTGAGGACCACCAGAAGGACGATGGTCGAAACCAGGGAAGCAAAAACACATCGCCCATTCTTGCGATAGACCGACATAGCGCTCGCTGTTCGCATCGCGCCAAAGGAAATCGGGAACGTGCTTTTGCTTAAGTAAACCACTGGACAGCCCGAAGCCAACTGTGCAAACGGAATGTGGAAGCAACAAAGAAGAAGCAGATGTCCTCCGAATGCGCCTACGCTATGTCTGTGCGCGCTCGTCGCTCGTCGTGACAGAATGCGTGGAGGAGGACGAGAATTCCACGCCGCAAACGCTCAAATATAATAAGGCGGACAGACGGTGTTCTGGTCTAATAGACAAAAAAAACTCGTGTCTGGCTCTCGTCGTCAGAAGTGGACACACGGGTCAACCCACCGGCGGGCCGGGCCGGGTTTTGGGCTTTATGCTGAAAGGTCGTGCCTGGCCTTACTGCACAAATCCATAGTGCCCGGATAGGTTCGGAGAAATTGATGTTTTAACGCACATATCCACCAAATTTTCAAATACTTCGACCAGTTCCTACACCAAGAATGACCCGCATGCTCCAAAACGACACTTAAATTTATCAGAAAAAATTTGGCCAATATTAGGACGAGATCAATCGAAGACCGGACTTTATGATCTTCGATTGATCTCGTCCTAGTATGGGCCAAATTAGCTTCTAATCAATCAAAGTGACGCCTTTATTTCGTCAACAACAACTGTAGACCTAGTTGAACACGGGCATGCCCCCCCCTAAATTCCGGACGGTCCGAAAAGTAGCAAGGGGACCTTAAGATAGCCATTCTTTTAACGCCATGATGAAGGCCGAAGTGGAGAAATGTGACTACAAGCAGCGAGCCATCTTCATAAAAACAAAACACTACTAACGCCATTTACGAGGCTTTAATCGCAATGATTTGCTTTGCCCACACATGCCTCACCTAGAAACCGACGTCGTGCGCAAAGTAAAACGAGCACGGCAGAAAAAATCATGACGGCGGCCTTGGTATTCCTGGTCATGGGCTTAGTTTTCACATGTTACTTCAAGCTTTTCATATCAACCATGAAATATTTACGTTAAAAACCCCAGAAAATTAAAACGAGTGTCCTCTGAAGAAGTGATTTTTATGCTAAATATTGATATCGTTTTATGTTTCGAAGCTTGCTCACGCGGCCAGCCCTCTTCGGCTAGAATCCTAGTCCAGCGAAGAGCGTCATAACGAATAAATTGAGAAATTCGGTTAGGCCAATGTATACAATTTATTCCTAGTTAAGATTCTGTATTACCCTTTCAATTCTGGGCTCTTGTCGTCAATTATGCTGACTGGTCGCCAATACTTATGCGAATCGCCCGATGACCTGCGCCTGTGCCCATACGAAAGCACAACCCCTCTTTCAACCTCGTGAGCACAAACGCGGGTTTTTCGCTGGAATTGGGTTTGGACAAGAACACGTAAAGACGTTCCTGCTTTGTTGATCGCATATTGCAAACTATAAGCGAGCGAATAACAAATGGTATCGGACAAAATCAGCATCTCCGCGGACAGTTCGGTCAAGAATTAAACCTAATTCTAATTAAACTCTACTAGCCTGCATGCGATCGTCTTCAGGTGGACATCGAACGAAGACGGAAATCCTTCATTAACAAAATAAAACAAAAATTTGTTCAGTAGCGTAGAAGTCAAGTACAATTAGCAATCAAGAGATGCAGTGCTGTACAGGATATAGAAGCGCAGCAGATAAGCCAGTCCGGTCGTCTGCACCAAGGCGACGATCAAGCTTGGCAACGCAACAATTCTCAGCCGATCCTAAAAGGGAAAAATGTAAAAATATTTTGATGCATCTTTCATTCACTTTGAACTAAAACAAATTCTAAAAAATACCTGGTTGCCTGCGTGCATGTCCAAGACCGTGGTAGGGAAGGCGAAGGGACGCAAGCCGTACGCCGCCCACAAAACGTTGCCGATCGCGATACCCGTGTTCGTCCACAAAAAGTCTGCCAAACACGAGTAGAAGACGCAGAGGAACAGCGGGCCCAGCGTCGCGTAGAAAGTAAGCTCAAGGCACGCGCAGCCAATGTCTAAACATGTAACGTAGTTACGAAGGTTTTTCAGGGCTGTTTATTACCGTTGCACGAGCAGTCGACGAAAGAATACTCGCTAGTGCGTCCTGCTCTTCCTTTGCTCTCAGGCGTCGATCTTAAAACCTGGCATTAAATCTCATTTTGGAGTAAGATCGTAATAACGACGCGGGGGGAGTACTTGTACTAAGCAGCTAACTTGCTCCTAGAAAATCGCCATTTTGGGGTGCTGACCCGCTTTCCAAAGGGAGCTTGAGCAAAAAAAAACCAAAGTGCTTCATACACAACTTTTCAGGGGCGTTTATGTGAGTGAGGTGCGTTTAAGTCATATCGTTATTTACCAGGCCTCTCTCCACGGTTTCTTCGTCGGCCGGATGTGACGCTGACCGTCGGCGATTCGCTTTGCGAACTATCGCTAGTGTCCAAATTGGCCGAAGGGTCGGCGACCGCATCCATACAACCCTAAACGGCTCTCGGGTCCGTAACGGAAATTTTTTTCGCAATTCCCTCAAGTTTGGTATCATTTGATAGCCCTTAAGAAACAAGTTAAGAAACAAGTTTATATTTGTTTTGGCTGAAACCCTGTTTTGACCCCCTAAAAAGGGGGTGAACCCCCCAAAATGGTGATTTTTCGAGGGCATGCTGGAGCATTGAGTCATACCTCAAACGAAAGCTCTTGATGAGCTGATTAAGAAACATTCTTCATTTTGATCTGGAACCCCATTTTGACTCCCTAAAAGGGGGATCAACTCGTAAGATCGACCTCATAGGCAATGAGTTGCTCTCGAAACTGATCGAGAGTAACGGCTAGCGACCGGGCAGTGATGGTGATGTTGTGCGACGGTACGTTGTAGTAGGCGCACTGACTCGTAACCGCCACTACCTTGTGCGTTAGTCCGGTGTCGCCACCTCCTGACCGGTAGGTGAGGCAGAGGGCGCAGCTTCCTGCCTTCGATGCGAGGCCGAGCTTTTGCTTTCCGCGGCGCTCTTCAACGGGCTAAATTCTCAGCAGTCGAACGTTGGAAACTAGCGAAGCAACTACATGCAAGCTAGCCCCCTATAAGCCCGGTCAGGCCACTCTAGGCTTTCCAATTGTTTCTGTTGTTGCCCAATCAGCCGCAAAACCATTCTGTCAGCGCATGCGGCAAGCCATTTTATGTCACAAGACACTCAAACACAGTCCAGCAACAGCAAAGTCCGGCCAGCAGAAGGAGCATCAAAGTGGTCGACTGCCAAAGGAGGAAGGTTTGGCTAGTTACTACCATTCATAAGAAAAAAGAACACCCCCTGCATAGGTACAAAGGCCAATGTGAACGCAATTTACGATACCGATGATGCAGACCTTTATTTGTAGAAGGTCACTTAGTGCCGGGCAGCCGTCGATTTGACTCGCGTCACAGCTGCGAACTCGGCCTAGCGGGCGGCCTGCGGTCCACTCCACTGCGATGCTTCCACGCACGGGCGAACAACTGAAAAACACAGAACGTTCTAACTCGTATCATATTATCAGTGCACGGAATGATTCCTTTTTCTTCTATGAATGAGGAACCTACGTTTGGGTAGCCATAGCTAGACGGGCTTGTTCCACGTCGTTGACAAGCTCTTCGTGGCAGTTGCGGATGCTGGCATCGGTTGCCTTCGGGCCAAACAATTTTGCGACGTTGGAAGCCATGATGGAGTCCTAGCTGTGCGGGCTGGATTAAATTCCCTTTGGATGCCATTGCCCTTTATACGCTATTGACGCATCAGAAACCGTTGGCCATGTCGCCTTGGTCGATGTATTGACCGTGATGCGTATCGAGCAGGGATAGTCAGACTGCTAATTGTATCTTGGCAAAATGTGTCGACATTTTCATCTTGGGGCGTTNAACACGAGTAGAAGACGCAGAGGAACAGCGGGCCCAGCGTCGTGTAGAAAGTAAGCTTCAAGGCGCGCGCAGCCAATGTCTAAACAAGTAACGTAGTTACGAAGGTTTTTCCGGGCTGTTTATTACCGTTGCACGAACAGTCGACGCAAGAATACCCGCTAGTGCGTCCTGCCTTTCCTTTGCTCTCAGGCGTCGATCTTAAAAGCAGGCATTAAATTACTCATTTTGGAGTAAGATCATAATAACGACGGAGTGGTTCGTGCAGTCGGCGCCGCTATCGGGGTTGCTCGTACTAAACACTTGACTTGCTCCTAGAAAATCACCATTTTTGGGGGGTTGACCCCCTTTTAAGGGCTCCAAAGGGAGCTTGAGCAAAAAAAAACGAAAAACGGTTCGTGCACAACTTCTCAGGGGCTTTCATGTGAGGTACAAGCGCGAGCCTAAGTCATAACGTTATTTACCAGGCTTCTCTCCACGGTTTCTTCGGCGGCCGGATGTGACGCTGACTGTCGGCGACTCGATTTGCGAACTATCGCTAGTGTCCAAATTGGCCGAAGCGTCGGCGACCGCATAGGCAATGAGTTGCTCTCGAAACTGATCGAGGGAAACGGCTAGCGGCCGAGCAGTGATGGTGATGTTGTGCGACGGTACGCTGTAGTAGGCGCACTGACTCGTAACCGCCACTACCTTGTGCGTTAGTCCGGTGTCGCCACCTCCTGACCGACAGGTGAGGCAGAGGACGAAGCTTCCTGCTTTCGATGCGAGGCCGAGCTTTCGCTTTCCGCGGCGCTCTTCAACGGGCTAAATTCTCAGCAGTCGAACGTCGGAAACTAGACAAGCAACTACGTGCAAGCTAGCCCCCTATAAGCCCGGTCAGGCCACTCTAGGCTTTCCAATTGTTTTTGTTGTTGCCCAATCAGCCGCAAAACCATTCTGTCAGCGCATGCGGCAAGCCATTTTATGTCACAAGACACTCAAACACAGTCCAGCAACAGCAAAGTCCGGCCAGCAGAAGGAGCATCAAAGTGGTCGACTGCCAAAGGAGGAAGGTTTTAGGCTAGTTATTACGGTTCTAAAGAAAAAACCCACCCCAAGCGTAGGTACAAAGGCCATTGTGAACGCAATTTACGGTATCGATGATGCAAACCTTTATTTGCAGAAGGTCACTTAGTGCCGGGCAGCCGTCTATTTGACTCGCGTCACAGCTGCGAACTCGGCCTAGCGGGCGGCCTGCGGTCCACTCCACTGCGATGCTTCCACGCACGGGCGAACAACTGAAAAACACAGAACGTTCTAACTCGTATCATATTATCAGTGCACGGAATGATTCCTTTTTCTTCTATGAATGAGGAACCTACGTTTGGGTAGCCATAGCTAGACGGGCTTGTTCCACGTCGTTGACAAGCTCTTCGTGGCAGTTGCGGATGCTGGCATCGGTTGCCTTCGGGCCAAACAATTTTGCGACGTTGGAAGCCATGATGGAGTCCTAGCTGTGCGGGCTGGATTAAATTCCCTTTGGATGCCATTGCCCTTTATACGCTATTGACGCATCAGAAACCGTTGGCCATGTCGCCTTGGTCGATGTATTGACCGTGATGCGTATCGAGCAGGGATAGTCAGACTGCTAATTGTATCTTGGCAAAATGTGTCGACATTTTCATCTTGGGGCGTTCGTCAGGCTTTACTTGCCTTTAACGTGAAGAGCCTTCGTCCAGCTGGCAACACCTGACATCAGTTAAGGTCCTTAATGCCGTCCTTTTGAACGCGTGATTAAACATTACTAAAAAGATAACTTGAAGCCAATGACACTTCATTTACACTAAAACATTTCTGTTGCTTAATTTCCTCGTTTCGAACCCACTCCTACGGATCCTCAATCCATACGTGGTTCTTCTTTGCTGTCTACGAATTTCCGCGCTTTGTGCGGCAATAATTTACAACTAAAATTGCAAACATCGTTTTTATACTCGCCCGCAAATCTTTTGCCAAATGCAATTTGAAAAATCGATTTTGGACTGAATCCGAAAACTGATTACTAAAGCCAGGAATGCCAAGAATCTCCGACGTTCTTAAGCGAATCAAGCTCTGTTATTAACTATCAAGAAACTTACAACCGGTGGCGTGGCCCCGTTATTGTCATCACTTATCAGAGACCCCCCGCCTTTACTTTGACCGCTATAAACTAAGCGCCGTTGGAACCTGCAAAAAGTATCGAATTGGTGTGATATTGGCGCAAACTTGGGTAGGGCTTCTTCTTTTATTAACTACGATTGAATAAGAATAAAACATACAGCCGGGCAAACATGGGATAATACGGTTTTTTTTGGTTAGAATGCAATATGCAGTGCTGTGAGCATGCATGCTTGTAGTCATGCATGCTGAACCATCCCAAGCGGTACCGCACGTGAGCAGTCTGTATGTAGCGGCATATCGGAATCCATTTCCAAATGGAATGCGGGAATATGAATGTGTGTTTATACAAAGAATGGTACATTAGGAACTGCATGCAGTATGCTAGGATGTGAGCACACGGTCGTGCATTTATCCATACAACATTAATCGGCTCTCGGGGCTCTAAGAAAAAATTTCAAGCTACCCCCTCGAGTTCGGTACCATTCGATAGCCCTTGAAAAACTGTGAAACAAGTTCAAATTTCAAACGAATCCGTTGCGTTTCCGAATTTTTATGATTTTTTTAAAAGTTGGGAATTTTGATATTTTTCGGCCTTTGGCGCAGTGGCAAGTGGCTGGCGTACCATTCTGAAGGTCGGGGTTCGATTCCGGCCGGACAGAAATATTTTTTTCGCGTTACATATCGTCGCTCATTATAAATCATTCTTCACTTTGGTCCCGAGACTCCCTTGTCCCCCAAAAAAGGGGGCGAACCCCCGAAAAATGGTGATTTTTCGAGGTTTTGCTAGAACATCGAGTCATGCCTCAAATGAGAGCCCATTGACGAGCTGATAACGAATAAATTTGCATTATTGTTTCAAGACCCCCTTTTGTCACCCATAAAAGGGGGCCAAACCCACAAAATGGCGTTTTTCAATGTCATGGGTACGTGTTGCCGATGGGACGAGGGGTCATTGCGAATGGGAGGGGGAGTCTGTTGTTACTTTGCTGCATATCGGATTCAAAATTTTTGTCGTCCTGTATTCCACTGTTTTCCACTACCCTAACCAAAAATTACCTAGACGCGCGGCGCGCGAAGCGCGCCAAGCGGCTAGTGAGTTCTAAATGCTACCGTCTGCAGACGCATTCTGTGCGCACAGCAAAAAGTGACTTCTTTTGATCCCCGGTAAGGACGCTGCCTGCGCAAAGCGCACACTGAGGCGCTACTCTAAAGCTATGACACTGCTAAAATTATGCGACAACGGATTTTTCACAGAGGTTTCAATATGGGAAACGTGTTCGATCTTACTTGGAAACTACGGCATCTTACATGTCTCTAAACTGATATGGTCTGCTAAATAGGCTAGCTCACATGCGTCATGAAGTTTAAGCGGGTGATGCTGATGTCCATCTTTGTGGATTAATGAGCTCAAGTGAACATTAGTGATGAAATACATCGCTGCCGCTTCGGTCTTTACCACGGAGCAACATGAGCCAGTTTCGCTTATCAAGATCAGCAGACGCAAGTGTCCATTAAAGCGTGGACGGCTTTGACTGGTTGGGCCCATGTTGCTCTCAGCTCGTTAACGGTACGTATGAGAAAGGAGACATCCTCGCTCGAACTCGACGGCGAAGAAACATTCGACCACCGATGCCCTCCCCCACACCCGCTAAATACGACCTTGGTCACGTTTATTCCAAATGGAGCGAAAAAATTACGGAAATCATTTTGTCAAGTGCCTTCCGATACTAGTGGAAATGCATCGCGTTTGAGCCGCTCTCGCAGGTCATCGTGGCGCCGTAGTCGGCGGTGCTGTACGTATGGCGCAGAAGGGGACCCGAATTATCGCGGATAAGCTGCTTCTTCTCGCAAAAGTATCGCGAGCATTGGATAACGATGAAAACGCAAGCAATGTGGATGGCGATCAAGACAAGGATCGGCACGAAATTAGCCATCTGGACCGTTCGTAGTATGCCTGAAATATGTTAAACGTATACGAGGGCCAACTGGAAATGGCCGGTTAACGTGCCTGTGATGCGGGCTTCTGAAGCTGCGTTCGCCAGCGCCTGCACGACAGGAACGATGAGAGTCAATGCGCCGAAGAGCTAAAGCACTTCAAATTACTCAAATTACGATACCCAGGTTTTGCTACATATGTGAAGAGGCGAAACATTTTGCCTAAGATGCGTCCGACCCTAGCTTATAGAAAGTCGTCCAGATAGGTTTAAGTAGCTTTCGCTAGTCGGTAGTAAAAAAGTTGTTATTGAGACATGGTCGGCACATCGAAACTGAAACGGAAAACCGAATGGCGATAAAACCATGGACCGGTATCGACTTGTTAAAGAATACCCGTTTCTTTCTATGATCGGAACGGCTTTGAAAATTTTTGCCCAATATAGAAAACACGCGAAAACTGATTTATAAAAAAAATTTGAAAAATTCCCGTTCTACTAATAACAGCTTAAATGTCTCCCAAAATTTGCTCAGCAACTAGCCGCGGCTTAGAGATTTCGTGATGATTCGAACTAAAAAGGACCTAAAAAATTCTCTTCTAATACCAGTAGTCGGAAAGTTTCAATTTAGGGATTTTATTTCGAATCCAACTTAGGCATTCGAAGTCGAAAATTAGGACTTATTTCTGTGTGCTTATTTGAAGCAAATCATTTTTTTCGCAGAATTTTGACAAAAATTGCCTGCACCTCCAACTGGCGCCTGAAAACTGTAACGTGACCCCCGAGACAACCTGAAAATAAGACCGACGTGCACCCCTTTTAGTAACGTTTCGTCGTCGAGGAAACGCAAACGCGGTCCGGGCATCTTACCAAGTAGCAGGCGTATGGCAGCAGAAGCCAGTGCGTCTCCGAGTAGACACCTATCAGAAGCAACGAGACGAAGACCACTCCGACAACGGTTTCGAAGTAGTCCGAACTGTGGGCGGAGCTCCCGAAGAAACTGGGGCGAAAAACGAGCAGCCTGAGCAAGTGGAGGATGGCGATAGTGACCGTCGCGACTACGACGTCAACGAGGCCGCAGAAGAGCTGGTATTTGGCGCGAAGGAACTCGAGCTCGCTGCCGTAGAAGAATGCGGGAGAAAGATGAGCCATAAGGTTAGCGAAATGCGGAATTGAGGTAAAGAAAGCGTAAATCTTCTAACGCGAGTGAACCGAAAGAATCGATCGACAGGACTAACTTGGACGCTTTGTGGTACTTAGTTCAAGACCACTAGCGTTATGCGAACGGCTAGCTACGTACTCTCATGCGTTGTGCTGACCGTGGCTCGTTAACTTTAGTGGTAATGAAAAGTCAACGAAACGAAGTCAACGAATGGGAAGCTTAAAATATTTCTTCCCACTGAGAGAGAAGAAACTTTCGCTATATTTCTGAAAGCTTGTTGGTCGTCGCATAGCGTTGAGTCTGGTTTCGGACACACCCCACAGCAAGGCTCAGTACTAGCTCACTGATTGCATATCGCGACTTCTTAAGGCCTGAAAAGCGAGTAGCTCTTTAGAACGCCTTACGGAAGAAATCGCTGGCGGGCTCAGCCAGATTTAGCCGAGGAAAGTGCGATTAGCGGCCGACATCGTTCGACGTCTTCGCAGCCATATGGCGATAAAACCGGCTAGCATTTGCACATGGCTGGGAAACTTCGGCATCGGCTTAGCCTACGATCTTCGATCTTCGGCGTTTTTTTGGCTTCAGTCTGCGGTCTTCGGCTTCGGTGAAACTGACCGGAAGAACCGAAGCATTTTGACGGTTTTCACAGGTCCGCCGCAGGCTACACCAACCATATTTTAGTCGATAATTTGACATTTTTAGTGAAAATTTGTTCTGATGGCGCCTAACGTGGGCCATATCGGCCCAGGTAATTATCATATATTTCGTCTTATGAATGTTTTGCACAGCTTCGGCTTCGGTGTTCTTTGGATTCGGCATCGGTATTCGGCTTCGGTTTTAAACCTTACCTTCGCTTCGTCTTTGGCCCCGGACCCGAGGGGTCCCCGGGCCTAATCTTTACCGGCACGGAGCCTTTCCTCGTACACGAGCGGTGCTTCATCGACGCTACTCGCACTTTTGACGGCACGTGTTCGATATTGTCCGGAATTTCCATGCGAAAATATTGTCCATAAAAAGGCTTAGTGTTATCCATCGTTAGGCCCAGCATCGGTTGTCGGAATAATGCGGCTTGCACTGCATTTTCCAACAGATGCAGTCGAAAACAGGTGCTTGTTGACGCACTGCCAACGCCCAAATTTGCATATTAATCTGGTGGAGAGCTCGTAAAAGCCCACTTGAGGACAGAAGACCCACACACAACTGTGCTATTTGGAATATGATGCTGGTTACTATGTTGTTGGCTGCGACAGCACTGCTATCCATAGGTCTTGCCGCGGACGTCGCTGTTCCCCCGCCAATCGACGATCCACGACGTAAGGGCCCAAAACGAACCGATGACGAAACATTGCGCACAGTAGGCAGAAATGACTGGGACGTAGAAATTTTGTCCATGACCGGCTCGCAGCGGACGTTGTCAAGTGTCGTTTTGAGAAATTCGGTTGTTGGAATGAAGACGAATAAGAATCACCGAAGTCCGTAGCCGGACTTGTGCCCCATCCCTGGCGTGGACATGCTCCGGACTAGACGGTTCGCGCACTGTTTTCTAGCTTGTACATGCTAGGCCTAAACTAGAGATAGGGGATGACCCCCCGTACCGTAGCCGTCCCGTACCAGATCCCCCTCCGTACCGTAGCCGTACCCGTACTGGACCCCCGTACCATAGCCGTAGCCGTAATACGGCCCGTAATCAAACCCGTAATGCACTCAGAAATTTGACTACATGTCCAAATTTAAGTAATTCATTGAATAACAAGCATCATAACAATGTCCTGTGGGTAACAGCTAGCACTTAGCTAGTATTCGCAGTCGAGAATTATCAAGATGTCTATTTTTTTAGTTCGGCGAGCCCAACTTGACCAAAGGGGGACCCTTTAGTGCTTAACGGGTGAGTACCACCGGGAAGAGAAAAGATCGGCTTACCAGAAAAGCATGTTTTCTCGACGTTTTAGTGCATGGCGAATATTCTGGCGTGTACCTACTTTTGAGACATTATTTTGTTTAAATTTTTTCCATCTTCAGTGTGGGCCCGAAAATTGCCCAAAGGGGGGACCCTTTGCTCCGGGATGGTGGATACCTCCCAGAAATGGTACACTGTGGGAACATTGCCATTTCGCGTTTTAAAGCACGTAGAACACTATGGGAATTGCCCAAATTTCACCAAAATTGTCAGATTTTGATGAATTTTTGGTCAATTTTTGACGTGTTTGGGAAAAATTGGGTCCCAAAAATAGGGCATTTTAAATACGGCCCGTAATACGGGGACCCCCCGTACCGTAGCCGTAGCCTTATTTTACGGCTACGGTTACGGGTACGGCCCGTATTACGGTACGGCTCTCTATCTCTAGCCTAAACAATTACTTGCTGGCCCGTTTCATGGAAATATTTGGGTGAAGCCTTAAAGGCAACCCCGATCTCAAATGGCGAAGTCATGATTCCATATCCAACTTCCGTGATTGACTTACCAGATCTCTTTCACTCGTAAAGTTTTTTTGAAATACCTCCAAATTTAGTCGCCAAATGCGGGCCTCACGAGTTCTTCGATCCGTGCACCGGCTGCGAGGCCGACTGCACCAATCCCGGGCCCATCTTCTGCAGAATGGTCTGCATGCCGCCTGGTAGGTGTAAATGCACGACCGGCTACGTCCGGTCTCCCGATGGAGACTGCATCAAGCCGGAGAAATGTCCCGGGACTACTACCACTTCGGTCAGCAGTACGACGATGGATCGTAAGTGTTCAGACAGATGGTAATTAGTGCAACTCATTCTAGCGTGCTCGTGGGTCCCCTGCGGATACCGCCAAGTGTGCAGGGTTATTCGCGGGCGTCCAGTGTGCATCAGGCGACGTGCTGCAGTGAACCGTAAGTGGGGATCCGTAAATAAAAGCAAAAAATAATGAGATTTAGGCTGAAAACGGATCAAGAAAAATGCCTTTATAATTTAGAACAAATCCATAATTTAACTTGAAATCATGGTATTTTACATTTGTAAAAAACTGGCTTTAATTTTATTTTCCAAATGCGCACTAAATGATGATTAAGAAACTATTAAGGCATTCAATATTTGGAAAGCCGGCTTAAATATTCTGACTAGAGCATACGAAAAGTAGCATTATAGCATGCACTTTCACTCTCTGTCCAAAGGGGACCACCTGCAAGGTTGTCACTATCTACTGCATCACCACACCGTGTCCTCCACCGCAAGCTCGCTGTGTACCGATAACAACGACTTCAACGCCTATGCCGAATTCAGCATAGATAAAAAACCCTGTATTGCTTCCGAACCCATATGTTTTTGAAGCGTAATGCATGAACTTTTGTCTCATACCGTCCCGTCTCTGAGTGGCTTTGTGAAAGCAAGACGATGGACGGCTTATAGAGGCCAGTTTCATTTCTAGGGCTGGGCCCTTTGCGTGAGGGTCCGAAGTCGAAGACCGAAGCCGAAAATACAACGCAGATCGAAGCCGAAGGTGTGCAAAACGATCTAGGAAGCGCCCAGAAAATAAATGATCCTCACGAGAGCCGGTATGGCCCGCGGCCAGGCGCATCGCCACAAGAGCAAATTTCTACAAAAATGTGAAATTCTCGACTAAAATTTGGTTCGTGTCGCCTGCGGCGTGCTTGCGAAAACCATCGAAAACTTTCGGTTCCTTCCGTCATTTTGACCAAACCGAAGATCGAAAACCGAAACCGATGATCGAAGCCGAAGCCGGTTTCCCCAGACCTAGGCTATTCGGACGAGAGGGTCATTGAATACTACGACCTCCGGTTATCTTGGTTATTATGTTGTGTTTTACGGTGAGCGCGCAATACGCGGTACATTCTCGAGAGGCCGAATGCATCCCTTGTTCCGCCAAATGGTCCGTCTTGGCGGTCAATCTCTGTTAGTGTTCTCGTGGAGGTTGCGGGAGTGACCCGCGACGGAATGTGCGTTGGCTGACCGCCACGGCGGGCGTTGCTTCGAACCGCAATGGCGGCCGCCGGGTCGGGCGCGACGGATCGCAACATCGGAAGCACGCGAACGGATGGACGGTGAAGGTCGATTAGAGGAGTTAATGGTGGTCGAGAAGGATGCGGTCACTTTCATTTGGCTCGCCATCAGAGACCCGTCACAGCAGGGATCGGCGGATCTCCTCCCGGCGTAAAGCCGTTCAAAATATAGTACCTTTTTACGTGTGTGACAGCAGCACTCGAATGCAAGTGTTTTCTAAGGAGACTGGTTCATTGATAATTGGACATTGGTAATGAGACTAAGGCCAGGCAGTCTGAGCCACAGAATTCCGTACGACAAAATGTCTGTTTTCAACAGTGAATGGCCCCTTTCTCCTCTCCTGCCCACTATGCGTAAGAGTGATGAACGATAGGCGGTAATGAAGGGGGGACTTCTTTGGTAAATCGTTGAGAGTAAATGTTCGGCACTGTTCGTTTTACTCTCGAAGGACAGGGATCTCAGATGGAATTTGCCGAAAGGGACGCAGAATTCGCCAAAGAAGGGGGACTTCTTCCTGCAGTGTCAAATTTTAGTCCTTTTTTGTACGCTGCCACACTTGGACGGAGAAACTTTTTTTTGTAGGAAGACTCCACTCTTTCGGGCACACCGAGCCGCGCTACGAAGCACGTCTGTTTCGCTACAGCGTCGATGCTCAGCTTTCGAATAGCAGCCGCAGTGTGGCTGTGCTCAGGCATCACCGCGAACGTCGCTAAGCCACCGTCGTCCGGAGACCTATCGAGTAAGTAGGGCTGGGGACCCTCATGTCCGGGACCGAATCCGAAATTTGAAACCGAATGGGAACAACAAACATTGAACTAAAAAAAACCCCGAACCACGAACCCTATTCCAATGAGCTGTCGATATCTGTCGTATGCAAAGCGTTCCATATGGAGCGGCTAGAATATATGAGACCATCTCGTGACTGGTGCAAAAATATCTCGATCTAATTTAGGTCCAGAATGTGGACCCAACGAGCTCTTCGATGAAGACGGGAACGAGTGCGAAACCGACTGCTCCCCTGCACCTTCCTCACTTTACTTCTTCTGCACTCGGGTGTGCACACCGAACAGATGTCGATGTGCCCGCGGATATCTCAGGTCTCCCGAGGGCGAATGCGTGAGACCAGAAGACTTTCCCGGTGCGTCTTTTTCGATTCTCTTAAGACCGCGTCTAGTGACTTTGATTAGAATGTGGCAGAAACCCGGCCGCAAATCCGTCTTCAAGTCAACCTCGTTTGGGCGAGGCCCCTGTTTTGGGGCAGTGTTTAGGGCCCAGCAAAGATGACAGCAGGCTTAGGCATGAGCTTAGACTTGACACACCAAAAGCGTCTGAATCACTGTTCGCCTCGTGAACTGCTCGACGGACTGTGCATAGTGCTTTGCATTTTTGCCTGTGCACCAGGAGGAGGACCAAGGAACCAGACCTCCAGGTACCACAGTGCTGATCTGAGTAGTGATGTGCATTCACCATGATGTTCATCATGAGACGTGATGATTATCACACTCATCATGATGAAGATGCGATGATCATCTCAAAGGCCGAAAAAGATTCATCATGATGAATTAATAAATCATCGTGATGTGTTGATGATGACGAAGATCATCACTTCGTCATGACGAACGCTTCGTCATGACGAACTGTTAAATCATCATGATGTGATGATGATGATGATGATGTTCATCACGAAAATTCCAGATGCACATCACTAGATCCGAGCTCACCGTTTTTCGATACGTTTCCCAACGCCAATACAAGGACCAAGGTCAGAGGACGTGGGGCCTGCAGAGCAATAGGGATAGGACCAGGACTGTCGCTGGCCCCTGGTCTCAACACAAGGCCCCGGGTTAGGCCGGGAATCGATATGACGATCTGTTGCTCATTGTTGACCACGTGCCAACAGCTTTCCGACCGCGCACGGATAAAACCTAATTTAGGCTGCGGTCCCAATGAGTACCTCAACACTTGCGGGGATCGTTGTGAGTCGTCTTGCGAGCGCCGGGGCGGCATCTGCCCGATGATCTGCGCGCCACCAAAATGCGTCTGCTCGTCGGGCCATGTCCGCCACGAGGGCAAATGCATTCCGATCGGG
>JNEY01000505.1:44591-67087 GCA_020875895.1 Aphelenchus avenae | reverse complement strand
CCCCCCCCGAGGGATCCTAGCCAGTGGCGTACCTGGGACCCCTCCAGAAGGACGGCCGAGGGTAAGGGGGGGCCCTTACCTATTTTTGCCCGCCGCAGGCGCCGACAAACAGATTTTTGTAATTCTATCTAAGGCAAAAATTTATTGAAAATTTGATTAACTGACCGGTATTGAGAACGTATTTTACCTAAAATAGGCCGCCGCAGGCGCCGCAAGAGCAATTTTTACTCTTATTTCACAAAAATATTCGAAAATATGAGCGAAAATGTGTCAAAATTACACCAATGCCTGAAATAGAAAAGTTTGCCTTGGTCCCCCCCCCTAGGTACCCCCTTGATCCTAACTGCGTCCTCGAAGCTCTACAGAATGACTTGGCAGCGGTTTTGACGGTGCCGATAAGGCGACACGTTTACGAGCGTGGAACTAGCTCCAGACCTGAGCGACGCAACCGTAATTTGCGCTGAACCGGGTTTTGGGCCTACTGAACCATAGGTCCAATTCAGTTCAGGTCGTTTTCTTCCACTCCGCTGTGCGGGTCAGTTCTGTTCTTTTCCATAAGTTAGCCACATAAACCCCGTCCGGATTCGAATTCGGACGACCGAAATTCATTTGTGAGCATTTTGGCTCCCAGTGAAGCTTTAGAAGATTCTCGGGGCGCCATATAGCGTGAAGAGGCAAAAGCTGGACAACGGCACAGAAAAATGTTTATTAGAAGACAGTGACGCTGCTGGTGGTTGGCTGGCAGCAAACTGTGCTTGCGGCCGTTCGCCGTACAACTAGGAATCTGCAGGCAGCTGTAAACGCCGTGCGGTACCGGTACTATATCGATATAAGGGGGAGAGCATCCGATAGGGGCGGGGGGGGGGGGGGGGAGGGGGCAAAGACTTAAAGGGGGCCACATATGTTCGACAGTATGACTTAAGGGGGGGGGGGCTTTCGCCTTTTCAATGGTTGTTTCACTGATTTTATGCTGGACTTACTGTCCGACTTGCTTCCCCTTATAAATCCCCCCTCCTCTAACTGAACAGATACCACTAGTTCTTAGGGCTTAGGCCCTTAAAGTATCAACTACATCGAAAGCTGCATGAAATACAAGTCCCGCATCCTCAGCAAAAGCGTTTATCACCGAACTACCGGGATTTCACACGCTGATGGTCTACTATTTCTGACAGGTGATACCACCCTCATCGAAGGACGACTTAGTTGAGGAGCTTGCCGACGACCTCCTGGAGCTTCTCGTCCTTGATGAAGTCGGCGACCTTCGGGAGCGTGTCCTCGAGGTTCGCCTTCACCTCCGAAGGCTGCGACTTTAGGAGGTCGATGAGCTGCTTCGCCGCGTCCTTCAGCTTATTGGCGGCCTAAACACGTCGATTTTAGGCCTGTTTCCGGCATTTTCTTTAGGCCTACCTGCTTGAAGAAGTCCTTCGATTGGGGCTTCAGCTTGTCGAGGACCTTATCGAGCTTGCTCTTGCCCTTCCCGATCAGCTCCTTCGCGATGTCGGCGAGCCCGGGGCTCTCCTTCTTGAGCTCCTTGAGGAACTCGTCGACGGAGTCGATCTTCTTGTACTTCTTCAGCACGTTCTTTAGGCCCTCCAGGTCGCCGAGGTCGAGGTTCTTCAGCTCCTTCTGCACACGGCCCGGCAGGAATTCTGCAGTGGAGGAGGATTTCATCGTATACAAGTGAGTTTAAAAGCCTACTCTTCAGCGGATCAGGAGTGAGATCGAGGAGCGTCGGCTTTCCAGCCTCGGTCAGGGCGAGGACGCCCACTAGAGCGACGGCGACGATTAGCGAGGCGCGCATGTTTAGACCTGGTTACCCTAGACTTATAAAGTAAAGACGTGTTCAGCAAAAAGCAATGGAAGCAAGCACCCCGGTATGGCACGGTCGCGACATGCATTTTGACTACTAGATCAAGAACGAACCAATGGTGGAAGGCAAACTTTCAAATTCGGGTGGTAAATTAAATATTTTTGTATTTTTCGTTTCGATTTTCTGGACAACTTATTGATGGCGAGGCCTTTTTGAGGCCTACCTTGAGTCGCTGGGAAGCTATTAAGAATCCGAAGAACGGCAAGATTGTAAGAGGGGCATCATTTTTCGCTCAGTCCAAGGACAGAGCGAATGAAGGGCCAGTGAGACGATGTGCATTCTATTGGCTTTTGCCCTTTTTATACCGGCTCACATGTGGACGTTGAAACCAATTGTGTCGGCCGTGAACGCACCATTGTTTGAGCCGACACGATGCAAGCCCACAGCGTACACATGCTTCGCATAAATCCTTGTGCGTCGTCCAAAGCCTAGTGTACATTTGAGCCGACGACATCATCCAACATGAGTTCTACACGGAATCACCTGAGATCCAGGGTAGAAACGATTTGCACAGCCGCCTGACATGACTGTCGTCTATGACGCAGATCGGCCGCGCCCGCGAACCTGGCGCCATCCGACGACACTTTGCGTTATCATAGAACACGATATACTCGACGGGCGGATTTGGTGAACCCTTTTTGCGAGTATTCTTAACGCGCCCCTTAGGAACTTAAACGCATCCATTTGTACTGAACTACGAACGAAGGCACTGGGCTTCAAGATTGGCCCATCAGCTTCAAGGAAGCCCCACGGGTTGTGTCCGGTGTTTGTTTTGGGGGAGCAGAGTTATTATGAGGGGCAAGCATTATTTGTTGGGGGTACATGAACAGTGGGGGGGGGAATGAACATGGGGAGGGGCATGATTTTCTATGTATGGTTTATTATAGGAAACATATAGGATGTATAAAGGAAAAGGTCGATTCTTGGGTGCGTATGGGGGGACACGACCCTTGACCCCGCATATTCCTGTGCCCCCATGTTCGTTTGGTGCCCCCCCCCCCATACGCGTCCTGGACCATCCCACATGCTCGATCGTCCTAAGACGAAATTCGTTCCGCATCCGCTCGGCGAACTTAGTCCGTACACAATACTTTAGCGCAATCTACTCCATTCGGTGGTCGTGAATTCGCCTCCGCGGCTCGCGATTAAAGACTTTCGCGACTCAATTCCAGCGCTGACAACAAAACTCGTATTCACTGATTTGAACGACCGCAGAGCAAAAACAAAGCCTCATTTCAGTGCATTCTCAAAACAGGCCGCACACTGTGTTCGATCGGCTCGAGAATCGTGCTCGATTCATATGGGAAAACGCCGGTCCCGACTCTGGCTTTTTCGCAATTTTACCGCATAAGACGCCCAGATACAGCGAGTTGGCCAGTTTGCATCTTGCAAACGCCGAGAATCAGTTTTATCTGTCTCGTCAGTAGTGTCGTGTGATGTCTTTTGCTCCTGCTGGTTCTATTTCTTCGACGACGTCGACTAGGGGGTAACACTTTGTTTCGATCCCGGTCGTTTCGGTCCCCTTGTTTCGGTCCCGGTCTTTTCGGTCCCGGCTAAAATTGCGAAACGTCTTTTCGGTCCCGGTATTTTGGGTCCCTCTGTTTCGGTCCATGTCGTTTCGCTCCCAGAAAAAAATTAAAATTAACGTTCCATATGTAAAAAATTGCTCCTTCATTTTTGCTTTCTTCGTTCATTTGCTTCTGTTCCTTGTTCCTTTTGTCCATCACGCTCCATTGCGTCGGTAGTCGTAACTTACCAATGCAATATCCTGAGAGACAAACCTTGGCCACAGAATTTTTTTCTGGGACCGAAACAAGGGGACCAAAAATAACGGGACCGAAAAGACCTTTCGAAACTTTAGCCGGGACCGAAACAACTAGTAGCCGTCGAGGGTGCTCGCACAAGACGCCCTTCCGTCGAGGAAGCGTACCGCGGACGACCGGAATTCTTTTGAGGTAAGGCTTACTTTCGCAAGACGCAAAAATTTATAATGTGGGGTGCTGAAAGTCTTTTGCACGTTTGAAACGACGTTACATTTTCGCTGTTTCGGTTCGTCTAAAATATTCTTCCGTCTGAAGCGCCCATTTTTACGCTATAATTTCAGAGAGCATGCAGTATAGGGTCGCTTGCCACGTATGTGAGATACGATCATACATACCGGACATGTCATTCGGGGGGGGGGGACAAGAGAAACATCGCATCCGCAGGAAACGCTATCCCAACCGCCACAACTGTAGAAATAGAATCTAAGTCGTTCAAAGCTGTAAAAGCCTGCGATGGGCATGTTATTTTGCATTACCGAATTTCATTGAGCTCAGTAAAGCCATACTCGACAGGGCAATTACTACTTCTACGATCTTGCTGCTATTCGCTTCAGAACATTATTGTCGAGCTCACTCGCATCAATGACCGATGTCGCAGATGCAGACGAGCTTGACGTCGGCGTGCATCGATGCACACTCCTGCGGTGTAGGTAGTGGTGCATATACCCAGCGCAGCGCCGCACGCAGCAACGCAGCCGAGGCGTCTTTGTGGAAGGACGGCGCAAGGCCCGTGGCAGGGCTGGGGGTCTCGGTCTCGGTCTCGAAAACCGAGACTCTCGGGGGGTCTGGTCTCGGTCTCGGTCATGAGGAAAATCCGATGGTCGCGGTCTCGGTCATGAGAGAAAAAAAGGCCAAAATGGACCGCCGCTAGGCGCCGACCTACGAAATTTTCGCTATATTTCTCTAAATTTCATCCAAAATTTCGTTGGTGTCGCCTGCGGCGTTCCAATATTAGCCGTAATTTTTACATTTTTGACCGCGGTGGGGCGATTTTGGCCGAAAATATTTCAAGTCTCGGTCTCGGTCATGAGTCTGGTATCGGTCCCGGTCTCGGTCTCGGTCTTCAGAATTTTATCCCCCAGCCCTGGCCCGTGGATTTCTCTGCAGAATTTGAAGTCGGCGCGGCATTCGCCAACAGCGGTATCAGCGATGCCAGTAAGGTGACGGCATTCATTAGCTAAATCTGAGCCCGTGAACAGTGCGTTACAGAAAAAAGCATCAGGGACCTATGGCGTTGCCTCGATAAGCAATGGCAGCCGGACATCAAATCAGCTTACACGGGCAGTGTGTTCGCAGGAAGATACAGATGCTCGTATGAAATTTCGGTTTATCAGGCTGACGGATCTCAAAAAAAGAAAGCCCATGGGACTACGAAAAGCCAGGAAGAATGTTTTTTTGTGTTACAACAGTACGACATCGTTCGAACGGGCGCATTCCGGCGACGCCAAGTTCAACCATAACCAACAGCGACCACGATGACGATGACATTAACGACCGTTGCGACGCCCACCACTGAACCGCCAGCAAGAGCGTTCATCAGGAAAAGCCGGACTAAATGAAGTGCTGCGGGTGTGCGCTACGCCGTTGCTAGGTCATATATTAGATCAAGTATACGTCATTAACGCATTTGCAGTTTGACATCCATTTGTTATACGCCACCGAAGAATCACGTGTCAGAACCGCAAAACAAGTGCGATGGTGCTAGCTCTGTGAGGAGTTCCGTCGGCTTCTCACTTCCGCATTTGGAAGGCAATCTGGTACAGAGGTCGTTAGGGCAAAGAGGTCGGCGTGACGAGGCTTACCGACGGCTTGACCTTTCCAGTCAGCATGCGAAAACAGGCCTTCCGCAGAGGTCGACTAAGAAGGTTCGTACTTAGGTCCAACTAGCGATTGAAGGGTCGAAGGCAGGGCCGTATTTAGGATTTCAGGATAGGGGGGGGTGGAGGTCGGGGGACAGGGGGGTGGACCCTAAAATGGGCCAAAAGCGGGCCAAAATGACCTCAGATCCCTAAAAATAACGTTAAAAATAGCATATTTANATCGAAAGCTGCATGAAATACAAGTCCCGCATCCTCAGCAAAAGCGTTTATCACCGAACTACCGGGATTTTACACGCTCATGACCTACTATTCCCTGACAGGTGATACCACCGTCATCGAAGGACGACTTAGTTGAGGAGCTTGCCGACGACCTCCTGGAGCTTCTCGTCCTTGATGAAGTCGGCGACCTTCGGGAGGGCGTCCTCGAGGTTCGCCTTGACCTCCGAAGGCTGCGACTTCAGCAGGTCGATGAGTTGCTTCGCCGCGTCCTTCAGCTTATTGGCGGCCTAAACAAGTCGATCCTAGGCCTTGTCCTGCCGCCATCTTTAAGCTTACCTGCTTGAAGAAGTCCTTCGACTGGGGCTTCAGCTTTTCGAGGATCTTGTCGAGCTTGCTCTTGCCCTTCCCGAGCAGCTCCTTAGCGATGTCGGCGAGGCCGGGGCTCTCCTTCTTGAGCTCCTTGAGGAACTCGTCGACGGAATCGATCTTCTTGTACTTCTTCAGCACGTTCTTCAGGCCCTCCAGGTCGCCGAGGTCGAGGTTCTTCAGCTCCTTCTGCACGCGGCCCGGCAGGAATTCTGCAAAAGAGGTGAATCCGCATAAATAAGCGTGTCAGAAAAGACTTACTCTTCAGCGGGTCCGGAGTGAGATCGAGGAGCGTCGGCTTTCCGGCCTCGGCCAGGGCGATGACTCCGACCAGAACGACGGCGGCGATCAGCGAGGCGCGCATCTCGAGCAAAGTTACCCTAAATATGTAGAGCGTACGGGTGTTGCCCAACGTCAAAGAGAAATATGCGTGCCGTATGGCACCGAAAGCCATTTGCATTTTACCACTTGATCATGAAATGTGCCAAATGGAAAGGACATTTACGAAATTTGCGGGATGTCAATGATAGACCTATATGAGGTCTTTTAGCCGTCTATAGCGGTAGCCGCCAGGCTGGTTCGTCTTTTAGCCACCGGGAAGCCTCCAGGACCAGGGAAGGGGAATGCAGGAAGAACTGGGCCCGGCGAGAAGAGGTGCTTTCTACTCATCCCGGCGTGTTTTTACCGGCTCACTTTTGGACGTCGGACCCGAATGTGTCGGCTGTGAACGAAGCGTTGTTTAGCCGATATGATGCAATTCTATGACGTGCACATGCTTCGCGTATGCTTTTGTGCGTTTGTTTAAAGTTCTAGTTTATCCAAGGGCCAATGACATCCATCCGAGATGATTCTACATGGGTCGTCCCAGGCTTGGAGAAGGAGTGGTTTGCACAGCCGGCCAGGACTGTTGCCTCTGACGCAGATCGGACGCGCTTAGGAACCTGGCGCCATCTGACGACGCTCTACACTGTGCCATAGCACATCGTCACACAAAGACAGCTCGCGTCAGTGAATTTCGTCGCAAAGCGTCCATCGATGCCTCACGCCAAGGAGGGCATTTCCAGAGTTCATGCCAGAAAGGCAAAAAGTCGGAACCTCATATGAATCAAAAAAGACCGACCCTACGTAGGTGCCCAATCGAATGTGACGCTCAATCTGAATATTAGGTCTACCTGCTGATGAGGACGGCGAAAAAGACGAGACGAGCAGTTATGAAGCAGGGTCATTTTTTTGTACCTGAAGGCCCATCATAGCCGCGTGCGCTGGAGGCAAGAGGTAGCGACACTTAAAAACATGCCCTTGAAGAGTTAAGCATTCAGTTTCCGAAAGAATTTCGAATACAAAATGCGTAGCCAAAAAAACAGCGAATTTGCCATATGTACTCTTGATACTGCTTAACGGAAGGCGATCCCTAGCAAAATAAACTGTGGCTTTACGGAACGAAACATTTAGCTTTTCATATTTCCTTTGTAGTTCCCCTAGATAGGGGTATTTTTCGGATAACCCTCTGGAAAGACCACTGTTTTCATGGGTCTGTTGGTGCTGAATTCGGCAAAATCACTGAGCTTCAAAGGACGGCGCCAGCTGCAAACAAGTCTCACGTACGCCAACGTCCGAAGATCCACTTCATTCCGCAGTAGTTCGGCGAACTCTAAGTCCGCACCCAATAATTTAGCTAAACTCAGACGTCACTCAAAGGTCGTTACACGCCTCAGCGGCTCGCGATCAAAGGAGTTCACGACTCCTGTCCAGGGCTAACGGATCGCGTTGCGTAAACGACATGGCTTTCGACTGTATTGAAAGACTGTAGAGCAACAACAAAGCCTAATTTCAGCGCATTCTCAAAAAAGGCCGCCCACAGAGCTCGGTAATTTCGAGAATCCTGCCCGGTTCACATGAGAAACTGCCGATTCTGAAGCTGACTTTTGTGCAATTTACCGCATAAAAACGTCCAGACACGGCGAATTTGCCAGTTTGCTTCTTGCAATCGCCGAGAATCGAATCTGTTTTTCTCGCCAGGAACCACCAGCAGTGCGGTAATGTCTCTTGCTCCTCCTGCTGATTCCGTTCCTTCGATGACGTCGACTAGTGTGCTCACACAAGACGCTCAGCCGTCGAGGAAGCGCCCTGCGGACGACCAAAATGGCGTTGAGGTAAGGTTTATTTTCGCTAAGGGTTAACATAACACATTGAGGTGCCGAAGTGCTTAAAGCGTGATACAAAAGAAGCCAGTATTTTCAAACGTTTCGATTCGCCTAAAACCTTCAAAAACTAGGAATGCAGTATCGAAAATCTCAAAAAAGTGCACAATAGGGTTATGTTCGTGACAAAACTGGTCTGAGGAAAATGTAGACATTGACTATGAAAATTAAAAAATTTCCCGAGAATTACAAGATTAAAATAAGAGGGTGACCGTTACAAAACTTGACAGTCTATAGCGTTATAGTGTGATGGTTCCTGAAAAAAATGCCGAACAAGGAAAAACCGACTTTCCAAAATACGAAAATAACCGTTTAGTTACGGCCGATCATATAAGGTGTAGCAGGGCATTATTCTTGTGCAGAACTCATTCTTCTTCAGGTTCCCTTCAAGCAACCAAGGCCGACTGAGCCCGTTAGCGAAGCGTTCTCCACCGCCCACAGCGACGGCCGTCAGCGCAAGTTCAGCGCCAATCCCGCCACGGACCGTTCAGCCCTCCAGTATCAGCCGTACGACGGCGTTCGCCTCTCGTTGGATAGCGGCGTCCATGAACTGTCCGCCAGTAGCGGCGCGCAGAGCTTCTCTTCCGCCTACAACGGCTTTCCGCCTCGTACCAACGGGAGCGATGTGGCCGCTGCAAGCAGCAATTGGACGCTCGACTCAACTCATGAAGCCGCTCGTCGCTCGCTAGACAGCGGCATCCAGGATCTCTCCGGCTCAAGCGACCATCAGAATGCGTCGTCGAATGTGGCCGACGTTCAGACATCTCGCGATGCCAGCGAGCAATCGGCTACCGACGGCAAACTGGCACATGGCATCACACAAAATCCGGACTTCAAAGGTTTGCTTTCGTCCAGATTCTACCAGATGCTGTCGGCTACTGCATTTTGGGTGGCTTAGAGCGGTTATTCTAAAATTCACAGGTTTGACTTGTGCCATTTAAATCGCTCAGGCTTGCAAACGCATCGTCCTCGAGCTAGGTGTTGACACTGAACCCTTTGGCGTTTTCGGAGTGGCGGAAGGGCCAGGGCCCGCATACGGCTCCGAGATAGTTTTTCGGTGAACTGCCAAGTTCCCCGAACTTCGGTGTACTGAACTTAACTGAACTCGAGCTTCGGTTCAGTTTAGTTTCAGAAAAAACTCAGGTTCACTGAACTTGCAGGTTCAGTGAACCGGGCAGCCGGACCAAGAATGTGAGCGGATGGTAAGAGGGACCCTTACCCTGACGAAATCCGCATCGAAAATTTCGTCGTTTCCCCGGGACTTCATACCACTCTACCCGTTCTACCGCTTGTCCCTACATCTGTATTCACCTGTACATGCTACTGTTGGGTCTCCGTAGAGGCTCTAGTTAAAGCCTTACAACCGATAATTTTTTCTGTACCAAAGGGTCCCCTTTACCCTATCGGAGCTTTTTCTGCGACGAACTGCCAAGTTCACTGAACTTTAATGAATTGTACGAACTGAACTCGAACTCCAGTTCTGTTCAGTTCAGTTCACCGCGAAAAATTCCGATTCATCGAAACACTGGCCCGGAATCCGCTTGGGTCCCATGCACAAAATCTAGCCGTCCCACACATTGTTCCTGCCCGTCGTCTTAAATTAGTGGGGAACACTTGATTGCAATGCATATTTTCGCATTTTTTCAGCGTTGCGAGCGCTACTGGTGAGCGGCGTGCCGGGCGGGCCGGCCACTGGCAACGAACCGAGCCGCGTTGCCGTACAGTCGCCTGCCAACAGTCTTCCTGCCGCAAAGAAGCGCTACGGACCCTACAAAGTGTACAGCCGCCTGCAGACGCTGAACAACGTGAAGCGCTATGACGTTTCCGTGGACGAGCTGCGTCGACGCGCATCGCTCCCCGAGGGCTTCAACGCTGCGATCCTCAACAGCTACTTGCGCCGGTAAGCTTAAAACGAGTGGGAAACCCCTTAAAAAGCGGGCAGAACGACGTCGGTTGACTGGGCGAATTTCTGGAAAGTCTATCGGAATCGGCTGCAAGCAGGATTTGAAGGACATATAAGTCAAAATAGTATAATGTTAGAAGAATCGCTCTAAGCCGCCCAGAAAGTAGTAGAATTTCTAAAGTAGCGTTACAAACGTGCGCCAAAAATTCCGGCAGTCTTGGGGAAAATTTGCGGCATGTGAAACGGTGCCCTTTGGCAAATGTCCAAGCTGTGTTGAATCGGCACGGCTCCCGTTTGCTCTGTATTTAGCACTAATACGGCCGCATTAGTGCCGTACCGTACCGAGTTAAAGCCTTTATCACCGTACCGTACGGTACGGAGTACGCTACTGGTTGTATCAGTACGGTACGGTGCCGATTGCCGACCTTTCCCGTAAACCGCATTTTGAAAACGGCACTTCAGCAAGGAACGGCACGGTTTGTAATCCTACAAAAGGCTCCAACAGAGGCTTCGACCTTTTCAGGCGCCGGCACTGCGAGCTTCTTAGAACCTACCTTAACAAAAAGTTCAGACCGAAAGCCGCGGAAAACGTCCGCGAACTGCGTAGCGAGCTTAGCGCTAATGGACTGACGGTTCCGAACGGTCGTCGCCATCACAAGAACCTGACCGTCTTCTCGTGCCTCGTGGAGCGTACGTTAATTTTCCTGTTTGATTTCGATTTTTTGTAAGATCTGGTGGATTGAAGACAATGTTGACTGCTATGTTGACTGCTTTAGAAGAAGCGAAGGACCTCGCGAACGACTACGACGACCTGTCGAAGACCTTCCCGAATCAGCCGGTCGGCCAGAAGCTTGCTCAAAGCATCCAGGGACCGCATCAGCTGGCTAGCATCCATGCCGCGATGTAAGTACACATTCTGGACGACATCAGCTTACATTCAGCGTCCCGTTTAGTCAGCTTCTTGAAGGTTCGCTAGTCGCGATCTCTGACGCTATGAAGGCCGAGCCAGAGGTCCAGTCAAAGAAGAACGCCGGCCCGGGAGCTAAGAAGGACAGCGGTCTCGAAGACTTCTCCTTGGTATGCAGATACTTCCAGGATGTGGAAGAAACTAGCGGAGTATGACTCAGTACTCACTGATTCGGTCCAATTTTGTCTGCTTTATAAGAGCCGAAGGACGTTGTAAATGACTGAAAAAAATCCAAAACGGAATTTGTTTTTCTCAATTTTTACACGATTCTTAAAAATTTTTAAAACAAACAAATGTTCAAAATTCTTCTCTTAAGATTAGCTCAAACGAAGGAAATTAATCGCTTCCTGCGTTCGTTCAAGTTCGTTCACGTCTCCATAGTGTCGTGTGTTTAGAGCACTCATGGCTTCGGCCTTGCTGCGCATCGCACCGCTTGGACGACTCTTTTGCAGACGTTGAAGGCTGCCGCCTTGGCCGTGCAACAGCAGATGTCGTCGCAAATGCTGCCAATGATGCCGATGGTAAGTCGCCGGACGCGCGTTTATACCGGACATGGGAGACGTACCTCCCAGTACGGAGCAAAGGCAACCATGCACAACCGGGCCTTAGGCCCGGCGGGCCTGGCCGGGTACCGGGCCTTACGTTCGAACGCCAGCCGGGCCCGGCCCAGGCCTATCCAAGGCATGGCCCGGCCCGGTTGAAAGCCCGGAAAGGGCACTTTTTGGCAATTTTTTTAGAAAGTTTTGAAAGTATTTTGGCAGATTAAGCACACGCTTTCGCCTGCGACCGATGAGGGAATCTACTTCAGTCTAAGAGACCTTAAAACCTACGTTTACAACCATTGATAGGGCAAAATCGAACCTCCGGAATGGCTACCCAAGGGGGTACCAAGGGGATTTTTTCGGGCCAGGCTTAAAAGGCTAGGGCCCGGTAGGCCCGGAGGCCGTGCCGGGCCTCCGGGTCTGCTGAGCCGGCCCGGGCCTGGGCCTAAAAAAGGCCTGGTGTGCATGGTTGAGCAAAGGTCTTCAAGCGTGCAGGCGGTACGGTCGTACCGTACAGTACTGTCGTACTATCAGTACGGTACGGATGGGTCAGGACAGTACGGAGCACGATATGGCTCAGTTTTCTTGATGTACAAACGTTACTAATTGGACATCCGGGACTTTTTAACCGTACCGTAGTAGGCAAGTACGTACTCAAAATCGGACTGGTACGGTACGGAGTAAGGTACTCGATGTCCTAATCTACAGTGTTTTCGCTCGTTCAATATTATTTCTTCAGCCACCGACGTCGGGATTCGCGCCGCCGCCCTGGTCGATGCCGCCGATGAGCCCCTTCTACCCATTCTACCCGGGCTACATGCCATACGGGAATCACTGAGGGCTGCGGCCTATCCAGATAACTGCAGAGTTCTTCGAGAGAGTGTTTAATAGTTTCTTCGATTTCTAAAAGTTGTAAATTTGCCTGTTCTTTTAATTTGTTCCTAACTTGCGCTCGCACTCGTGCTTGCTAATGAAAATTTTCACTTCACTTATACTAACATGAAGTTTTTCGGTTGGTACTCTTTCCCTAATGGTGCCGGGCGGGTCGGAATCGGCATTTAATATCGTTAACCTTTTGTACTCGAGAACCGGAATCGGTGTCAAATATTTTAAACCGGATCGGAATCCGCAACGAGCCTAAAGGCGCCCAGACCTGGTCCCTAGTAAACGGTTGACTACTAGAATCTTTTCTGCCTAATGTGGGAGTCTATGATCTTTGGCGCAGCACTGCAATCGTTTGGAATTCCGACTGTTGTCACGCACATACGCCCCTTAGATGTCTATAGGTCAGAGGATTTCTACGAAACGCTTACCAGTATCTGTTGTGTTTCTGCGAAGTAGACATGCTTTTACCGGTAAACAGGAATAGTCTGTGGTGCACAGTCGCACGCGAGGTCGCAATGAATGGTTAGAATGTGTCTGGTCAACGAAACGTGGCAGAATGAACGATAGTCTCCTCCATCTGCGATAGCCCTTGCTTTGGTTCTTTGCGCTGGAAAGCCTTTGTCCAGAATGGTGCGCAAGACTCACAAAGCGCTTTTCAGAGCGCCGTCTTTACCACGTGTTTTTTTTGCTTCGACCCTGACTTTAACTCTGATCTCGGCAGTTCTTCCCGACGAGAGTATAAAATATAAAAAATATAAACTTATAGTTTAACCCCTAAAATGGGTAAAAATGGCCCCAGATCACTAAAATAACGCTAAAATGGCATGTTTAGGCTATGCTAAATAATATAGAGCCTTTTTAAGCTTTAGAATTTACTAGTTTTTAAAAAAAATTTCGTCACCGAAGGGTCCCCCCGCCTCGCTAAATACGGCCCTGAGAGGGGAACCGACCTTTATGTGCTACGTGGAGTGGAGAGCTCTGTGTTAAAAATACACCGTGCTCCAAAATGCATTAAGATTAATGATCCCTCATAAACCCCCATTGGGAAGTCGTGCCTGATTTCGAACGCTGAAGCTGAAGCTTAACTACGGTCTTCTTGTGGTCGTATAATGTGGTCGTATGTAACAAACATGCATCGCTTTGCAGTGGCCGTCACTGAAGTTGTGCGTGCAGGGCAATGGACAGCTTGCAATCGCTGTCGAACCTCACAATTCGCGGCGACTCAGCGGCATGGTTCGGGAACAGCATGCACGTTTGCGCGACCTTCAGTATCGCTATGAACGTTCTCGCTTTCTATTTGGTCATCCGACACTCACCGCCGTCCCTGGCGTCGTACCGATGGTGCTTGTTGGACATAGCGGTACGCCTATGCTGAGACTCGATGTTAATGTCAGGGACCCAAGGCTAGGCAGGTCCCGCGGTCTTGCGCTTTTCGGCCCTGGCGTGGTCCGGGGGACTTTGTGAACCGGTTCAGGCACTTTGTGGTCCCGGTTCCTTGGTCCGCCACATTGTGGTCCCGGCCCAGTAGTTCGGCACTTGGTGGTCTTGGGGGGTTGCAGGGCCGTAGGCAGAATTTCAGGATAAGGGGTGGGGTGGAGGCCGGGACGGGACGGGGGGGGGGGGGTAAAATGCCCCCCCGCTAAATAGGGCCCTGGGGGCAGACCCTGTGTGGTCCCGCCATCAGGCACTTTGTGGACCTTGTGAACTTCGTCGTTTATTAGGTTGAATAGCTGCACGTACTCCTAGGTGTGCTCGATGGTCTACGACCTTCACATCGCGGCGCTTTATCAACCGCTGCCCTTCTTCCCAGCGCCGGTGGTTTGCACGCTTGGCTTTGCAGGCAGCTTACCTGTGTTCTACAGCACCGTCATACAAGCAGTACGTTCTGTTTTAGGCATAAAGGATTCAGGGTGTCACGTAATGTCGTAACTACATCTCCGTCATGCTAAATCGGTTTCTGAAAGGATAGGCGGCGACATGTGCACAAAAAATTTGAGACTTTAAAAGAGTGGTTGTGTACAACGGAAAGGAAGGCGAATAAAAGCAAAGAGGAAAGCCGGAACGGAACGAGAACAGAATTTTTTCTTTTACTTTTCGTAGGTCCCTTTTGGCACATTTAGCCTAAAGCAGGCCTGCTCAGGAGTGTGTCTATGTGACAAGACTTCGTCCAAAACATGACCATTTTAACCTAAATTAGCCCGCTACAGTCGTTTGCCAGAGCCATTTTGGGCAATATTTGCAATGTTACTGCATGGGCACTATTTCGAAAAATATTGACAACGTCAGTCAAAAACCGTGACTTTAGAATGTGAAACACTTGCCTATTCCCGCCGCCCCCCACCTCTAGTCTTCCCAACTAAATACGCCACTATGGTGATGACGATAATAGCTAGCCTTGAAGTGAGCCGAACTGAAAAGACTGCTGAGCAAAAGGGCAAAACCCGTCAGTTCGCGAAAATTATGAATGATGGCAACATCACTTCAGGTCACGCTTGGAATGACCACCGGTCTGCTGGTGGGCGCCATTTTCTCGGCGTTCCTCTTCCGCTACCTGGCGATTCACAACCGTTCATACGTTCTCGAGAATCCCCTGACGATTGCCGTAATTGTTGCTGTTCACTTTACGTCCATGCTACCGTTGGCTGCTGCGCTGTGGGTATCGATAGAGGATAGCGTCGAGATTAGGACAGCTTTACACGAAGTAAGTGACTGTCTGGAACAGTTCCCTTACATGCTTTACGATGCTGAAAAGGGACGCCATTTTGTAATTATTCGAAGGTATATACTGAACCATGTTAGTCCGCCAAACTGGAGTAAAATAAGCTAACGATGAATAAATGGCTAAGGAATCGGCCGCTCCCTATGAGCTAGAATTATCGCGGATCGTTCTCCATACCAACAGTTCCTGTCAGGGCCGAGTCAAATCTTGAATGGCCTTTGGTAGTCCTTCGACAGCGATGCATACACATCTCATTCTCTGCAGCATATGGACGCGTTTTTTTGGCTCGTTCGAAGGCATAAAATGAGCTAAATTAGGCGGCCAAATAGGAAATAAAATAAGCTAATTTAGTGTACGGAAGACCGCAACCGAGCGGTTTATTCAGTAGAATTTTGATAAATTTTTGGTGTTTTTGGTGGCAATATTGTCCTACTCTGGCTAGCCGGCCTCGCACCACCCCACGCATAGGCCCCAGTTTAGTCCTCTCACTATGGTCCACGCAATCCGTGGTAAGCGTCTACAAAGCGTATATAGGTCAGTGCGTCCTGCTAAACTTTGCGTGACATCAAACAAAGCCAAGCTTTAGGTTCTACCTCTCCTGGAAAGCTGCAGCGTGATCACGCGGGGTATGCCCATATTCGTCGCGGTCAGCGCGGAGGCCGTTCTCTGGGTTGGCGTCTTGGTCACGCTAGCGGCACTCTCCTTTCGTAGGCTGAAGTTCTTGGAACGACATCGTGTGGTACGCGGTTACCGACATCATCGGCAGCTGCTGGTATCGCTCATCGTACAGGTAAGCACCCCTCCCAGGCGCCTCCATTACACGCGCATACGCGTGCCTGTCAGGCGGGACGGACAGGGCTTCCAGATGGAATTTGCCGAAGGGGGCGAAGACACCGCCAGGGGAGGCGACATGGGGCAAATTTTTTGGCGCCGACTTCGGCCGGAGCCGGAAAAGGTCCCCCTATGGTAGTTTTCTACAATGTCACAACATTTTACCTCTTTTCATACGCTGAAACCGATATTTTACACAGTTTCGGCCGAGTACCGCCCGCGCAGGCGCGGATAGCAGGCCAGTCACGTTGTTTCTCGAGGGGAAACGACGTATTTAGCCCGCCGCAGGCGACACCGACGGTTTTTTCGGCCTTTTCCGAAACTTCCTGTTGAAAATTTTACCCAGGCATTGCCCCCCCCCCCCCCCCCACAGAGGGGAGGCGACCTGGTGGAAGCCCTGGGGACGCAGGCCTGTCGTGACGGCAAGGCATCAAGCATGCGAGCACATGTCCGAATACATGAACGCCATGCCCTGAATGCGCAGCAAACTAATCATTTTTTTAACTTTCTGCGAACTGTATGCTTCTGCATCCGGACCGTTTGGTACGAAACGCCCATCGCATGTCATGCGGCATGCATTTTCATGCGTTCCAGCATGTCACGCGTTCATCTTCGTTTCGTGAAGGCATCATCTTGAGCCGGTAATACAGATGACTGTTCGCAGCATGTCATGCTGCCTGAACCTTCCTGTATCCTGCACGCATGCATGCTCACAGCATATTTTGCACCGCAGTAAATTGAATCTTGCTCAAAGCTCATTTTTTGACATTTTACAACCCGAAAACCTAACGATGAAACAGGCGGACCCATAGAAAGATGATGCAGAAGGTGCACTACCAGCTGTCGTTTCGCGCGGGCGACCAAGTGTCCGGCGATTTCACCTAGTACATGTTGTAGGCCATGCCCAAACCCCCTTGCTGTGATTAGATTCCATCTCCCCTCCTCTGTGATGTTCACGCAGATTCTGGACGCTCTCTAAGAGCTGCGACATGCCTGTTTAGGTCGCCATACCCTACACTACTATCGTCCTCCCAGCGGGAGTCATCATCATTTGCATGACGTTCGATGTTCCGTACGCTACGCGTAAGTGTGCCTTCACGTCCTCGGCGTTCAATGTCGCAGGAAGAGTGTTTAGTGCTCTCGCAAATAGCTACTCAAATGTTCACGCTACATTCGTTCTTCAACGCGACGACGATGATCCTGATGACGCGGCCCTACCGGGAGAAGCTGTTTTCGTGGCTCCGCATCCGCGACCCGAAGCTCGTCGCGAAGACTCAACAAACGTCCGTACCGTCCACTGTATCGCTCTTCCAAAGAGTGCAGAAGAATCAAGCGGCGGCTCAGAATGCAACGACCAATTTCTAGGTCGTCTAGGCCACATATATCTGAGTCATGACACAAATATTGCTGAGATTCAATTGTCACGTGGCGTTCTTATGCGGTTGGTAGCTAACGACGTTTGAGTAAAGTCGAACAAATGTGGCATTGCATCACTATTTGAGAAAACTGAACTTTCTTGCGGCACCATTTGAGGGACTAACAGGGAATTCCGTGGTAACGGAATTTAAAAATAAATTATTTAAATGAACTAATAAATATGAAAAAAGCAATGTTAACGTAATTGGGACGATAAGGGCCCAAAACGTTGGCTACTGCAATGCACGTTAGAAGGCCGAAACAATCGTTACCAAACAATCACTGGGGAAAAATCTTAACGCCGCGCAGAGATGCACCTCGTGAAGCCATACATTCTAACATGCTCCGTTTCGAATCAGCCCGCATGCGGCTTAGAATAAGGAATCGGCGCTCAATCGTCGTACCTAAAGACCGGCAAACTCCACCTGTACCGTACCGTACTGACCCACCCGTACCGTACAGCCGTACCGATAGTACGGCAGTACGGTACGGTACGGGCCGTAATACGGTACGGGTGCAGATGTTTAGTCGTACCCAACTGGGCCCCCTTGCCCCCGGGTACCGTACTCCGTACCGTACTGACACTCACCGTGCATACTACGTACCGTACGGTACAGAGCGGCAGTAATACGGTACGGTACTGGTACGGGACGTACTAGTGTAGCTTACGTACTCCGTCTTGAATGACCTCACCCGTACCGATAGTACGGCTGTAGAGGACAGACAGCCGTACTACCTGTACGCTCTTTACTTTACAATTACGTCGAAACCGACCGGCTCGGCGAGATTCCGGGAATTCATGCGACCGGCTAACGTCCGTGCTAACTAGGAATTATTTCCCTCCGCAGACATATTTTACTTACGCACTTTACAACGTAGACCTTTTACTAGCAGAACTTGTGGGAGTGCCACCACCCATTATGCTACGTAGCACGCACCTAAACCCCGTAAAAATCCTATAGGTCAGGAATTCTCCGAAACGCAACGCGCTAATTGCCCGGTTTCTGCGAAGGAGCGATGCTCTAGGAGAAATATGTAGCTGGAGTGTCGCGTGCGGGGACTTAGCCGATGATCAGAACATGCCTTGCCACGGAAACGTACGGAAAGGGTGAGCTGCAGCATTATTCGCAAAAGAGATTTCAGTGTTTTCAGTTACGATTCGAGCAGAACTCGTCGAGTCCAGCCCAGCTGCCAGGCTAAAGAACTTGTAGATACCATATCCTATACTTAGACTCCCGCACTGTCTTACGAACCGAAACGTACTGCGTACCGTGTTCTGCGGTACGGGGTACGGCACGGCGCATGTCCAGTAAGGGTTTCCGAAATGTGCCCTACTGGCGGATTATGTTACGGTACGGAGTACAGTCCTGGGTGGGCCGTATGACACGGAGTGAGGTACGGGGGAAGGAGGGGGGGGGGGTAGTACTCTACGAAGTATGATACGGAAGTGTCGCGTCTAAGTCTACCACATCCTTTAATTTACTAATTTTGAATAACATTCTAGGGTGGGCTCAATATGTAATTCGCGATTTATTAATTTCCAGTTTGTGAAACGTCCTTGCAGTAGTCTTCGCATTTTTAGGGTCGCCATGAATGCGACATTAGCCTTCGCAAACCTGGCGAATAATTTGCATTCGGTGGCGTGGTTTGGGAACAGCATGCACGTCTGCGCGACGTTAAGTATCGTTATGAACGTGCTTGCTTTCTACTTGGTCATCCGACACTCTCCGCCGTCCCTGGCGTCGTACCGATGGTGCCTGCTGGACATAGCGGTACGCTTAGGCTCAAACTTTGCACTACGGCTGGTTTTGGCTCCTGGTCCGGAACTTTATGGTCTTCGTTCCGTTGCAGTCGGCCCGAAAAATGCTGCTGGACAGGTCCCAATTCTTTGGTCGCATACTGACTGGAGGGGTCACGTGGCCCGGCCCGTGACCCATAATTTAGTGGTCCTGATCCAAAACTTCTTAGTCCCGGTCCCGGCAAGTTCGAACGGGCAAAATTGTGTCTGATATGATATGATCGTACGATTAGGTGTGCTCGATGGTCTACGACCTTCACATCGCGACTCTCTTTCAACCGCTACCTCTGTTTCCAGCGCCGATGTTTTGCACGCTTGGAATCGCCGGCAGTTTACCTCCGTTCTACAGCACCGTCATGCAAGTAGTACGTTCGTTCTGTTTTTAACACATATATTCGGCTTGAAGACGAGGCACGCCGAGTCGAGAGGACGTGCTTTATGGTTTTCTGCCGATTCGGCACGACGCCGTAAAACGTTGTACGTCCGAGGCGATGATAGGTGGTAGTGTAACTAAAGGGTACTTTTGGTTTCGTCACGGCATGACACGGGTTCACGCTTCATCGATAGACGGAAGCCATGATTGCTGGGATAGAGCCGAGCGAGCTATATTCAGTCTGTTCGCGAAATTATGTAAACGTTTATAACTATGGCCTGCCTTTAGGTTACGCTCGCAATGACCACCGGCCTGTTGGTGGGCGCCAATTTCTGGGCATTCTTTTTCCGCTACCTGGCGATTCACAACCGTTCGTATATATTGGAGAATCGTCTGGTCATCGCTGTTATCGTTGTAATTCACTTTACGTCGATGACGCCGACGGCTGCAGCGCTTTGGGTGTCGATAGAGGACAACAACGAGATCAGGAGTGCCTTGGGAGAAGTAAGTGTACGCCGAGAACCGATCAATTTCCCATCCGAGACCGGTGCCAGCCATCTCAGTTCTAGCGAGACTCTAGCCCTTTGATCGAGCGAACGCATAGAGTTGACGACACCTCGTGGACCATGGCTTCTTCGCTTTTTTAGGGCTCGGCCCGTTCACAAACGTGAACGGTTTTCGGACAGTGTCTATCTTTTTGGCCTAGACAACGGTATCCCTTCGACACCATCCTCGAGTTTCTTATCGCAAGCATATTATTTGTCCGTACATGAATTTGGATGACAGTTCTCTCTTCTGTAGGATGCGGCCATACCGGGCCGCAGTGCCCTCCGATCGGGACGGTACGGGGGGGTCCGCCAGTTTTGGGTACCGGGACGGCGCCAGTTAGCACAGGAACGGCCCGTGTAGTTCAGTGCCGTGCCCTTTTTACGGCCCGTACTGCCGTACCATATTTTGCGGTACGGTACGGTGGAGCCAGTACGGTACGGGTGACGTTTGTCGACCTTTTCTTTCCAGTGGCTTTGCCCAGTAGTTCAGAGTTTCACCAGACTTTCGATTCAGACGCTACATTTCTCCGAAAGCTGTGCCGTGATCACAAGAGGCCTGCCTATAGTCATTGCCATTAGTGCGCAGGCCGTCCTGTGGGTCGGCGTGATGGTCACGCTAGCTGCACTGTCCTTTCGCAGGTTGAAGTTCCTGGAACGACAACGTGTGGTCCGCGGTTACCGACATCACCGACAACTGCTGCTGTCGCTAATCGTGCAGGTAAGCAGAAACTATAAAAAATTACCACCTTCCTGCTTAAATGATCGCACCGAAAACCCATGAAAGCAATAGCCTGAGCCGAACCTAAGCCTGCACGGACGCGTTCATTTACAGTCCATGCTTAGGATTATGCTTATATTGGCCCTTAAGGCTTAGGATTAATAACGTCCGACGCGGATTTGAAACGTTTTGGTATGGAGAGGAGATTTGACTCTGGAGTGAGGACCACAACATTAATGTCTGTACGTCTAGGTCGCCATACCCTACACTACCATTGTCCTTCCCGCTGGCGTCATCCTTGTGTGCATGACATTCGATGTCCCAAACGCTACGTGTAAGTCTTTATCTACTTCAAGCACGGTCGTAAGTCACGTGTTCAGTGATCTCACAAATCGCTACACAAATGCCCACACTGCACTCATTCTTCAACGCGACGACGATGATCCTGATGACGAGGCCCTACCGCGAAAAGCTGTTTTCATGGCTTCGCATTCGCGACTCGAAGATCGTAGCGAAGACTCAAACTTCCCTACCATCCAATGCGTCGCTGTTTCAGAGAGTGCAGAGGAGCCACGCGGCTGCACAGAATGCGACGACCGATTTCTAGGTTTTCGGTTGAGGCCCACGAAGGTTAAGGCTGAACTACCATCGTGACTTCGTCATATAGCCATTTGTCAGCCAAATAAATGGTATACATTTGTCATGCCGGAACAAACCAGTTCAACCAAACTTATTGAACGGAACCGAACTTCGGAATATGTTAATGACGAATTCGTCGGAAATCGGAAAGACGATTAAGTAAAACTGATAAAGTAAATGACGACTGAGCACAAGGCACAACTAATCTCAAGTCTTATCTGAACAGCCTAACCTTTAGAGCCAGGAGACTAAGCTCTAGTTACAGGGACTAAGCAATAGAACGCTATTGATGTTTTGTGCTCAATCGGCATTTAGGTAAATCATTTGCTCCACAGCAAAAGACAAAGTGCGTCAGAGCATTCACACTCTCGCCAAGAGCTAGAGGGATGGAAGTGTACACGCCACAGAGAGAATTCATTCTGCCCGCATTGACCCAACATGCCGCTTGAGGCCAGCACTTAACCAACCATCGATCCACGACATTTGCGTCGCCCGCTCCGTGCCAGCTGGACGCTGGCTACTCGAATGCGCTGGACGTTGAATATTAGCGTCGGCCGCGGACTCTCGTCACATTCAGTGTGCTTCCGCACGGGCACATATTGCGTCCCTCCGAATGTTCTTTTACGTGAGCTTGCGTTTTGAACATTTGCCTCTCTATTTCATTTGTCAATACAGTGTTTTGTTTGTGGAAGCCGCTTGTGCACGTGGACCGTTTTCAGTACATCCCGGTCCGTGCCGTTTACCGTTTTCTAGCGCGTCAACTCAGCACGGCTCGAAAAATGACGCCGTTCCGTGCCGCTTCAGAGAGATCGGCAAGGAAAACGGCGCGTTTTTCACAGTCCGTGTACCGTGCCGGTC